>OZ010792.1:300503909-300796203 GCA_963932465.1 Maratus speciosus
TGAAAATACGTGCTAAAATGCTTTAAAACCTTTTTTTTCAAATAATATATTTAACAATTTAAACAAAGTCATTCCCGAGAATTTTGTACTGTTTTAAAAGGGGACCACATCTTAGAATGTAAGGGGCGTAAAAATTCGAAACTTGGACAGGGCGATGCAAAAAAAAAAAAAAAAAAAAAAAATTCTCCTTTCAGAAATTTGAAAAAATATTATCTTAATTACAAGCTGAGATATTAATTATTATTTCACTAATTGGTTTATTTCTATTAAATGCTTTTTTTTAAAGGCAGTCACGTGATTTTTTATAGCAACATTAACGTTTTCTACCGTTTAGCGTGCGGTTCTTTGACGGCGGGCTGAGATAATTACTACTTTTTCAATATCAAGAATTTTATAAGTGTTCATACCACTATTTTCGAATAGTAATTTCACAAATATCTTATTCTTGCTTAAGACTACCACCCCCTAGACTAATGTATCTTCGGATAGGTTGTATAAAGGAGTTTCGTTTAGATACACTTTTGTTTTGAATAGACTACGCTCCCTGGTGGTGGAATATAGAACTAACAGACCGCGATTTCATTTAAAGTAGAAAATCTAACAAGGCGATCTGTTCGAAACTTTAAAAATAGTTTATAACACATAAGAAAAAGTTTAAAAAAGAATGGTGCGAAAATTTCGGGAGGAGGGGGGGGGGGGGGGGGCGCTAGAATTTTTTTTAAACCTTAGCGTTCCTTACCGTTTTAGGTGGGGTTTTTTGACGGAGTCCAGAGATAAATGCTACTTATTAAATATAAAAAAGTCAAAAGTTTAGTTACCACTATTTCCGAATAGTAATTTCGGCAAATAGCTTAAATTTTTGATCAAGATTGCCACACTCTTGAGTAATATATCTACTGATAGGTTGTTTAACGGAGTTTCGTTCACAGTTTTGTTAGGAATAGAGTGCGCACCCTGGTGGTGGAATCTGGAACCAACATAACTCGATTTTGTTAAAATTAGGAAATCTAACAATGCGATCTGTTTTAAGCTTTAAGATTGTTTATAATACATGATAAAAAATTATAAAAAAGAATGACGCGTCACATTTCGGGGAGGGGGGGGGGATAGAGGGGAGGGGCAGAACAAAATTAGAAAATATAACATGGCGATTTGTTTGAAATTTTAAGATAGTTTATAACATATAATAAAAAATCTTTAAATGATGAATGTCAAAAATTGGTGGTGGTGGGGGGGGGGGGGGGAGGCGAGCGCGTTTTTCCGACCCGGTGGGCAAAGTGGGGTGGGGGGTACACCTATACGATGCTGTAGGCAGCGGGAACCCGGTTCGCGGTTCGTTCGCTTCGAGATTTCATATTAGGCGGAACCCGCTAGTTACTAGCTATAATGTTAAAGATTTCCAAGCAATATACATGTGCGTCCACTATCCTTCTAAGACAGTAAAATTAATTGATTTTTATTTCTTCTGAGAAAACTAAATTTTCACGTCTTGCAGCGACGATTTTTTTTTTTTAATAAAAGAACTTTAATAATGTAACTAGCAAAGTTTATTAAACTCAAATTGTAAGAATACTAAATCGGTTCTTATGGCAACGTGAATTATGTCCCTGAAAATTTTAATTTTAATTCAGTCTGGAAGAAAATCACAATGATTTAATTACAGGGACAGTCAAAAGTTTTCCGTTACATTACGGCCAATGGAAAAAATTATTTCAAGTACATTTTAAGGATATTACAGACTTTCGAACAGAATGAAATTGATATGCACTTATGAAGTGCACTGTTATAGTACGAGCGCACCACATTTGCCACGTTTGACGCGCAATTTCCAACTTGTATTTAACCGAGTCCTTTCTTAAAAAATAAATTTAAATAAAATCTAAATTACAATATTAGTAAAATTACATCTTAAAACTAATAATTTAAAAGTTAAAAACTTTATTATTTGACTCAAAGGTCTGTAATAGCTTACGACTGGGCCCCTGACTTTGTCTACCCTCTAAATGTGACGTATGGGAGGTGGTCGCTACGGCTCTGCTGATTCGCTAAGTTTTGAAATTAATATTTTTGAGCTTATCTGTGCGAATCTGTGACTATCGAAATATCGATTCAAGTATCGATTCTAGAATTTGGGAATCGATTCTTATTGTGATCGATTCAGTTTTATACGATGTCGATTTTAATCGATTCCTGAATTTTCCAGAATCGCCCATCACTATTTGAGAAGCACCTTAAGTACAGCTTAAGAAATTAAGTTTCTTTACACCACATTTTTATGCATGTTTTACAAATAATAATCCAATTCTCAGTTTTGAATTCATGAGAATTTAATGCTCTTTGTCTTATTATTATTAATTTATAAGCATGTGCATAAGAGAATCATGCGTGATTATAAGAATTATATACTCAGTAAAAATTAAATTTGATCAAGAAATACATATTTAAGTTTCGGTTATAAAACATCGTGCAACTGCTTTGGAATTTTAAAATTTACTTTAGAATTTAGAAAAAAATATAGTTTTGAAAGAAAATAATAAATTATTTAAATGCCATAGTTCCAAATAAGTTAATAATAATAATAGTATAAAGAAAATATATAGAACAATAAAAGAAGTACTAATTAGCGTTTATAGGATTATTTCAGCAGCAAGAATATTCTTCTATTTAGAATGTTGTTCTTTTTCCTCAGTATCTTTCTTTCAAAATACCACAGAGAATAACTTTAAGGTGACAATTATTTCTAGCATAGTAATTGAAATACGAAATATCCACATCCAGGGATGTGGTTGAGGGTATACGGGGGTATACGCCGTATACCTTCTGGATTTTTTTAAGGAACACCGTATACCCTCTGTTTCTCAAGAAACCTATAATATATACACCCCAGGGTATACGCTCTGCCTTGAGCGTATATCCTCTGCTTAGAGCGTTTACCATCTGTTTTTTTTTACGACTACACCACTGGAAATATCTGTAAATATCTGTATATAAATGTTAATATTGTATATCTATATATAAATGTTAATAACGCTTAAATTTCTTGAAGAATCTTAGAATGAAACATCTGAAGGCACAGTCAACGAGAAATTAGTTTAAACCTGACAGAAATGTTTGTTTCCATTCATAATTAGACCATGTCAATTATTATATTTCTGAACGAAAAATAATAGGCTTGGAGAAAAAAAAAAGGCATTATTTGGTAACGAGTGTTATTTCTTCATAAAATGTTCTTTTCTAAAGTAGTTAAAAAAAATTCTCCAACGTTTAAATTTCTTATGTAAATAATTGAAATTGATGATGATTTGCAATATTCTATAATGCTTATATATTTACATGTATATGGATTTTTTTCATCATATTTTTATTTATTTCCCCTTTTTTTTCAATTTTCATTTTATATTAACGGAATATACATTTTTGTATTGCCGATTTTTCTGTGATTTAATAGTTATTATTAACAAAAAAATTATAAAATTTTTTGAGAGTTTAAGTATTAATTGATAGCCGAAATTATCGATAATGCGCCTAATTTAGCAAATTAACGCCAACCGAAAAGAGTCTTTCTAACAAAAAAAGCTGTCTCTTCGTGCCCATAAGTATAAGAGACGGGGGTGACAATGATATCCGGTTCAACGTGACGTTGAGCGCAGTTCATACAGGGGGAGGCAAAGAAGGGTCGGCATCGGCGCAGTTAGCCGGTCTCCAAATTCTTATAGTTCTTTCAAAATCTACTTGCCTAAACAAAAGCCTGTCGAAAACAGAATTCTTTGCGGTTCCTAGTGATTCTGTTTTTACAAGTTTTAGTGTACTTTGTTGAGAACGCTCTGAGTAAACGGAACCTGTTTAAAACGGAATTTTGTTTTAAGGGGAAAAGGGACCTTCAAACTCTTTTTTTTTTTTTTTTTTTTTTTTGTACCTTAAATACTATTCTAGGCACACAATATGAATTATGGCATATGTTTATCACACTCACATATGTTTATCATATCACATTGTGGGTATCACACAATGACGCAAGAAATTTAAAAAAAAAAATTGGAGAAAAGTAAGGATTTTTCCTGAATATTTTAAACGTTATCAAGAATTTTCAAAATGGCCCTACAGCCCTACTGTCGTAGACCTCTCTCCATATCAATTAAAATCTTCAATATATATATATATATATATATATATATATATTTATGCCAGTTTGGTTTACATATATACAAATAAAACGGGGCATCGAGTTTTATTTATTTGGATATAAAAGTAAAAAAAAAAAAAAAAAAATCTAAATTTTATGAAATTTTCAGCATTTTTGCCTCATATCTCCATTTAACTACCTTTAACTTTTCCATATATTTAGTTTTAAAAAAAACTTTGCACAGTTTTACTTGTATATGTAAACCAAACTGGAATAAAAATTATTGAGGATTTTAATTGATATGGAATGAGGTTGGGACATTTTGAGTGTTCTTGATGACGCTTAAAATAGTCAGGAAAATTCCTTATTTTTCTGCATTTTTTTTTTTTTTAATTTCTTGTGTGATAAATGTATGCTATAATTCATATAGTATAAATAGTATTTCAGAGAATAGTATTGAATAGTATTTGAATAGTGCATGTATAGGTATAAGTGAATAGTATGAATAGTATTTAAGATGATTTTTAAAAAATAAAAAAATGAGTTTGAATGTCCCTTGTCCCCTTAAAAGTAAAAATTTCATTGTCATAGCAAAAGTCATGCTTTGTTTGTATTCGAGAAGCATTATTTAACACTCTCGCTGCGTAATTGCTTTATCACAATAGCTTCGCGACGAGCGTCTTTTAAGAATTTTTATTATTTTATCACCGGTTTTACAAAACTAAACTTTTTGTATAATTTAAATGGGAAAATGCACCGATTAAACAAGGCAAAATTTAGAATAAAAAAATAACTGGTGAGAATAATCAAGGAGGGTTATAGACGAAAAAATGCATCCCCGAGATAATCTCGAGTTGCACAGCGAGAGGGTTAATAAGATAAATATTAGAAAGTAACAATAATATTTTTTTTATTATTTTTGCATCATTATTAAGCAAAACGTTATTTTATGTTTTGACGCATTTTAATTTTAGAAATGTAAATTCAGCCAAATAACTAAGAATTTCCTCGGAATTTTTTATTTATGATATAAGGCTGGTACAAATAAAAATATTTTCGAAGCAAAATTTTACAAAATATATTTTTAAATTTTCAACTAAACGCTCTCCAATTAGCCTTTTACTCCAATAGCCTCTGGTGTTTTCTCAAATGGTTTGAAATAAGTATGCTTCCAATCTTTGTAATTCACATCAAATAATCTTTGACAGCAATCTTAGAATAATATATTCGAAGAGAGCTTGAAGAAAGTTACTTTTTCAAAATCCTATTTTCTGGAAAAACATTTGAAATCGGCTCTCGTTGATACTAAGAATTATTAACTTATATTATTGTTATATTCAACCTTCGAATTCGAATAACACTTTATATAACGAATTTAACAATTAATTTTATTTGTTTACAATTCTTCTGTTGCCATTTTTCAAAAAAAAAAAATCATAATACAGTCGAACCTCGTTAACATGAACCTCAAGGGGAATCAAAATTTTGTTCATGTTAACAATAATTCACGTTATCAGTATCAAATTTGTGTATTCGTTTTTATAGGGGACTGTGAAAACAATTCATGTTAAAAGTAATTCACGTTAAGCGTGTTCATGTTAACGAGGTTTGACTGTATAATTTTTTTTTTAATGCTTAAGTATCGTCTGCGTAAATGTTTTCACAAAATAAGAATAAAATGTGTATTTGAATTCTTAACACTGAAAAATACTTTTATAATTGAATGTAAATAATTGAATTTTCACCAATTTTAATTCATTAAAAATATGCTATAATTTCCATAAAAAAGGGAATTTAAAAAATTTCATAAAAGAAATCGTGAAACTATTTAATTAATCATGATTCTAGCTATAATTACTCACACCATGATTTATTTTTTCTTCTGAAAATATAAGTGTTTCATTTTTTATTTGCAAAAATGAGTCCGTAATAGAAAAACATGTAAAATAAATTAGTGAAAATAATAAATTTTTTAAGGTTATTCTGTAAAAAAACATTATATTTTGCAATTCTACAGATCATAATTTATTTTTATGCTTAATTTCAAGTCAAAATACTGAATAGTTTTTTTGTAAAGTGTACGACAAAATGTAATTTGTGTAGCCTAGTAGAGAATTCTCTTCGCTCATCCTAATTATACTATACAATTATAATTACACCTTCTAAATTGGAATTTTGTTTCAGTACCTAGCAATTCAGCATTCACAGGTTTTACTGTATAAGACTAAATACTATAGAATCTGCTAAGACGGAATTGCAAGGGACAGAAGAAAAATTCCGTTGATCTTAGTAGGTATAATTGTATGACATTACTGCCGTAGGGACAATGAACTTACATAGGCATAGAAATTTGAAAATTATAGTCATACACTGTCAAACTATAGTCATATAGTCGCAACTGAATCAATTATAGTTGGGGCTCAACTGTTTTCCACGCACATAGTATGTGTATGTGGAATAGAGACTGATTACGAATTTAATGTTGCTTTTTGAATTTCCTTTTAAAGAAATTAAACAGAATCGTATAATTGTTAAATAAATCACAAATTAAATAAAATGTTAAGACAATGTAAAAATTCGAATGTATAGTCCCGTTTATATAATGATGTACTCGCTGTTAATTGCGAATCGTTTGTAATAAAATCACAACGAAAGCAGACTTCGAATAGTGTATTTTTTCCTTTTTTTTTTTTTTTTTTTTTTTTTTTTTCTTTGGCCCTTTCAGCTAAAAAATTTAAACGTTTAGTATTTTACTTTAATTTAAAAAATAGAACCTGTAAAGGTGGGGAAAAATTACTAATGTCTTTTATGTCTGTAACAATGAAAATGAAGAAAAAATGGCAAAATTCAAAAGAGAAAAACATAAGCTGTCGAAAAAAGCACATTAAAAAATTCCATAATACATTAGAAAAGCCGAAAAACTAAAATATTTTTAATATCAGAGGAGGGAGGGGGGGAGGGTCCATTTTAGAAATTATTGGTACGGCTGGAGCTATTATTGGTTACGGGACAAGTCCATATACAACTCTAAGCCTATGTAAAGTTATTTCGTTATAGACAGGTTCGTTATTATGGGGTTTACTGTATTTTTACGTCCCGCTTTTTTTGTCTTCCTATCTCGCTTTTTGTGACACTAGACATGCCAACACTAATCAGTAATGAAGCCAAATTTCATTTCGGGAGATTGGGGGACTGAAAAGGGATGACCTTACATGAGGCTATGGAAATGGACAACATTTGTCCGCCAATAAATAAACTTAATGGCTGATTTCGATGGTAGAGGGTAACCCTAGGTATAAAAAAATAAAATAATATATCAAAATTTACGTGAGTTCACCAAAATATGCGTATAGTGTAAAATAAACAGAAACCACACTATTGTAACTACCTTTTGAAAAAGGAGCTGTAACAAGAAAAAACTAGAATTCCAATTAGAAATCAAGAAGAGACTTGAATCGCCAATATGGCGGTTCAAGCGATCGAATACGCCATCTGGTGGAGAAAAGATATAACTTCTCGCTTCAGGATACTGCCGTGCAAGCACATTGCATTACATGTATTTTTAATTTGTTCAGAATGATTATTCTTTTGCACAATTTCAGATTACACTTGATATTTGTGTTCTGTCTTATAAGATAAAGTAAAAATTATCGCAATTTGAATATCTAAAACTTTCAAATACATTTACAATAAAGAGTTATTTCAATGGCGCTTTAGCATTAGTTAAAGGAAAATTAAAGGGACAATTTTCCTTCACCGAAGGCTGCGAGCAGCGCATCTATAGGCCGTTTTAATTTCCATTGTGGTCATCACAAAACTTTCTTCCATTTAAATCACATGATGAAGAGCATTAATTGATATCAAGGTACACCTGAATCTGATGTTTGATGAAAATTCGTGCATTAGTTCTTGAGATAGAGCTATAGTGGAAATTCTGAAAAATGCAGCGCAACGCCTGTTCAGTGATTTGCACCAAAACATAAACAGCACTAATTCCTATCAAGATATACCTGAATCTGAAATTTGTTGAAAATCCAAGCATTAGTTCTTGAGATAGAACTATTGCGAAAATCGCAGAAAAATGCAGCAGAGCAGCGCCACCTCTAGAGCGATTTACACCAAAGTGTATAAAACCATTATTAAAACTTTTATAATAATAATAATAATAATAACAATTATAATAAAAATGATAAAAACCATCCACAAACCAATATAGTAATTTTCTTTCTCTTTTTCTTTGCACCAACAAGAATTATAATTATATCAGATAATTGACTTTTTAAATCACTTTATAAACCAGCATTTGTAATAATAAGACGTTAAGAGAAAAAAAAATATATCATTTACCACAAAACGGTCTAAAACTTTTGTAAAATGTCCCAATTTAACCTGATTTTGCTAGATTTAAGTCATTTATGAATATATTATAAATTACCGTAGTCGCAAATTTCGTCTCATTATTTATTCGAATCCTTACAAACAAAATGTTTCAGAAATATTCATTATTTACTGCTGAGTACAATTATACACAGGCGACTATTAGACCAAATAAGTCTTCATAAGAAATAAAGTTATAAGTTTTTATGAGAGGCCGGTGGACAGTTAATCTGTGATCTATAATTTTAAAAGATAAAATTTTTAAGAGATTGCAGTGCAACATTTTATAAGAAAAAGAAGAAAAAATAAAATAAAGATAAAAACGAACCAATATCCTGTCTTTCTGTATGGAAATTTCAGACATGTAATAATAGACATATTTACACATACGAAATGCCATTTAAAATTTTCACTACATTGAAAAAAGTGTTCTTCCAAAATATTTCATTTATACCTGAGAAAGTGTGTGTGTGTGTGTGGGGGGGGGGGGGGGGGAGACAACTCCACTGTTATAACAAACAGTTTTTAACTATATTTTTCCGGTCAATGAATGCTGTACTTCATTATTTAGTATATCTTATGTTTCTTTTTTTTAAGGGAATTGATTATTATAAATTTAAACAGAAATATAAAAAATGATTACTGAATAAAATAAACTATATAATTAAAATAATGATACATATATTATAAGTTATAATTATATCATACATATATATAATATATTTATAACTTATAATATTATATATTTAATATTTAATAAAATTATATAAGTAAATTTTCAAATAATTTTAAAGAATTTATACAAATAAAAAATAATATATAATTATTTTAAAATATAATATTAGATATATTATATTTTTGTATTAATTATTTAATATGAAATATTAATATACATACCTATGATATTCAGTGTTTTACTGTTTTTTCAATTCCTTTTCTCGCTTGTAATTATAATATATTTTGGATATTTTTTATAAAGAATAAAACTTCATTTTTGATTTTCATATTTGTATTTGTAAATGATAATTTGCGTTCTTTTATAATGATTATATATACGTATATACCGGGTGTCCCAAAAAGGACTGACTGATTTTAAAATTCAATAACTTGCAAACGGTGACAGATATTTAAAAAATTCTTGCAGGAGGGTTATGCATAAGGTCAAAAGTTTTATTACAGTGATTTTCAATTTTAGTTCGATTTACAAACAATAGATGGCGCTGTAAGCAATAGTCGCTAAATACAGGCTCGATTTTTGGTCCTTTATCTTGTTCCATGCAGAAAAAGGAGATGGAAATGTATTATCCGGGCGACGAAGTACCAAAAATCGAGCCTGAATTTAGCGTCTATTGATCACAGCGCCATCTATTGTTTGTAATTCGAACTAAAATTGAAAATCACTGTAAAAAAAACTTTTGACCTTATGCATAACCCTCCTGCAAGAATTTTTTAAATATCTGTCACCGTTTACAAGTTATTGAATTTTAAAATCAGTCAGTCCTTTTTAGGGCATCCGGTATATATAACATTAAATAGTTGATACAAAAACATAACTAATACAGTAAAACCTCGAAAATGTGGCGTCGTCGGGACCCACACTAAGCCGGATTTATGAAAATTCCGGATTTATGAGTGAATAGCAAAAGTACTTGCGGTATTCTTAATGGTGCCTTTATTCATACTTCATAATCAAGTGATATTTATGTGAGAAAAGATAAAAGTAAATACTGTATATACTCGTGTATAAGTCGAAGAATTTTAGATAAAATTTGGAAGTTGAAAATCGGGGTTCGACTTATACACAAGAAAGTAAAAAAAAAAAAAAAAAAAAAAAAAAAAAATCACAGACAATCGGCGAATGAGCAAGTAATCAGATGAGAAATAAAAGCGGATAGTGTGATTGGCATCCGTGATTTCCCTGTGATTGACAAAAAAAAGCTCAACAGTGTCCCTGTAATTGTTCTGCACCCATTTTCTCTTGGAACAGAATTCCCTTCAATACAGGGGCATTCCTTTCAACATTTTAATCACCCTTTAAAAAAGAGTTCAACTTGAGAATGCTTCTATACAGTGTGTCCACGTATAACCTGACCTTCCTTTATTTTTGCAACCGTTGGTCCTAGATGCATACTTCCAATTACAAAAATGGTTTAAATAATGTAAAGAATTATTTTTAAAGGGATTTGGGTCAAGAAAAATATTTCTTAAAAAATTACGAAATTTAAATTTTTATACGGCCCCCCGGTCCTATAAGTGATAGTAAAAATTTACTGTGACACTAACAAGTAAGACAAAAAAAAGTCCCATTCAGCTAACATTAAAATTGACCGAGTTATGAAACTTTGAAATGCATGACTTATACCACTTTTTTGCATATCAAAACAGATGATTTCGACCATGCTTTCAGGGGTCGTGTATAAAGTACTTAAACTTATTTCAAGGTATCTGCGCTTTGAAAGAAATCGTGCAACTATTACGGTTGAGTTAACATTTATTAGTTAAATTTCAGATTAGTTAAAATAATTGTATTTTAACGTATGTTTTATTTGGTAAGGATTTGAGGCTATGATTTATTTTAACAAAAAATATGTTATTTTCATAAGGTTTTATTTAACTTGCAATGATCGTCTTTCCAGTTTAAAATTTGAACTCGAACTTTAACTTACTTTCAAATGTCCGATCGAAGTTAAATTTTACATACTGACTTAAATAAGATGACAATGTAATATTATTATGATTTTCGACGCTTACCCTCTTATACATACTTATATTAGAGGATAACAAAAAAAAAAAAAAAAAAAAAAAAAAAAAAAAAAAATCGGATAGATCACCGTCAACATGTTTAAGAAAGAGTTTTAGATTAGATAACATAAAGCTGCGATGGTTGTGTTTTTTAACTTTTATAATTACGTTTTAAGTATTTTTTAACACTGAATAAAAAAATTACCTTCACTTTTAACCATCATGTCAGGATTTTTTGCAAATCGTAAATTTCAAGGCTAAAAAATAGCGAAAAATCTGATACTATAAAATAGATGTAAGACTTTTTTTATTCAGTTTAATTTTATTTAATTCAATAATTTATTCAATTTTTTGGTTTATAATGGGTTCCTTACAGCTAAACAGCCCAGGTGTCCGATGAGGTTGGGAGGGGAGGGGGGATGAATTTTAACTTTGAAAGCTTTTTAACTTTGAAATTTGCAATTTGAGAAAAATCCTGCACGGAAAAAAAGATTTAGTTAATATAGCCCCAGCTAAAATGTTTGGTTGGACTGACCAAATGTTAGTTTGACTAATCAAATAATTTAGTTCGTACAATTTTTATTGAACTAACAAAATGATTTTGTTAGTGCAACAAAAAATATTTGGATGGGGCAAAATTTGGTTGTTTTAACAAAATCGTTCTTTCCGTGTGACGTGATGGTTTAAAATGATGGTCATTTTCGGATTAAGCGCTGAAAAATACATAAGAATCAATTTTGTAAAGCTAAAAACCATCTATTTTATAGCATCAAGTTTTCGCTATTTTTTTTCTTTTTTTTCATTCACGATTTGCAAAAGATCTTTACGTGATGGTAAAAAATAAAAGTCAATTTCGGATTCAGTGGTACAGAATATGTAAGAATCAATTATGAAAAGCTAAAAAACATGACATAACGCAACTTTTGCAGGCTAGTGTAATCTAATAACATTTTAAAATATGTATCATTTTGTAAAGAATTGAGGCTGTTAATTTTTATCATTTTATTTAACAAAAATTCTGGTTTTCTTTCTTCTTATATGTTTATTACAAATTGAATATTTTGAATTAATATGTCGAAATGATTAACGATTTCAAATTTATATTGCAATGTTAATTTTACTCTGAACCATTTTTTTTTAAATATATCTGACGAAAATATATTTCTACTAAATTTGTGAATGACCCCTAATTTGCAGCAAAAATTATGCTCCAACTTTAAACAGCTATTACTTGGTCAATTTTAATCGTAGAATAACGGGATTTTTTTTTTTTTTTTTTTTTTTTTTTTTTTTTTTGTCTTAATTGTCAGTGTAACAGGAAAATTTTACTAAATATAACTTATAGAACCCAGGGACAGTATAAAAATTTAATTTTCGTAATTTTTTGATAAATGTTTTCCTTGACCCAAATCGCATTAAAAATAATTCTATACCTTATTAAAACCATTTTTGTAATTTGAAGTATGCATCTAGGACCAACGGTTGCGAAAATAAAGGTCGGTCAGGTTATACGTGGACACACTGTATATTCCTCCAAGCCCTACAATACAAAGAAGTACTATATTTTAGCAGGCTAAAAAGTTGTTTACAAGTTGTTTACAAAGTTGTAAATAAGGCTTGAGTAGATTTTTGAAAGAATTTTTTCTTTTTAAGTATCATTGAATTGATGTGAATAGGTTTCAAAATAGTTTTAGCTTCTTCAGTTTTACATAATTACACAGTTTTAAAGCGTTGAATTAAAAAAAAAAAAAAAAGTCTGATTTGATACGTAGAAATGTTTACTAATTTAATGAAAATTTATTAATTTTTTTTATCCTTGATTACAAATCCTTTTTCAATATACTACCAGAAATGTGGCTCGACTTATACACGAAAATTTATTTTATTTTTTTCCAAAGTTTTGCTTAACACTAGAACCGCGGAGCGGGTCAATTTGACCCGAATCGATGTTTAATTTGTCACCACGCCAAAAATAATGATCGGAATAACATTTCCTGTTCTGACTTTTAATAATTTAAGGTAAGCAACAACTTATCAAATGCAAAAAAGCATGACTTAAATAACTTCACAATTATAACCAGTTATACCTAGAACCGCGAAGCGAGTCAATTTGACCCATTACATGTTTTTACGCATAAATGAGGAAAAGGATAGGCATTTTCTCAGAAGTAACGGCATATGAGGAGCTCACAACCATAGTAGTCCAACTCCATTTTGAAAAAAAAATCTAGGTAGTTCATTTAGATAGTGAATAAAATCAGTTTTATCCACCCTCACAGTGAACCAAGTCTGTTTTCACATACTTTCTCATATATGTCATCTGTTTACAGAACTGGTTTAATTTGGGAGTAGATAAAACAGATTTTATTCGCCTTCTAAATGGACTATCTTACTTTTTTTGCAAAATGGGGACTTGGTCCACTATGGTTGTGAGCCTCTCATATATCCTCAATGTAATGGAGTATTTGAATACAATGGAAATTTACAACAGATATTGAGAAGAACTCTTGAAGTTGGTTTTATTCTGCATTTATTGTAAGTATAGATAAGATGCCACGACGTCGTAATCTTACAATACCAAAAGACAAACTTCGTGACATAATGGGAATCTTATAGCTCGATATAAAATCAAACAGATCAAGTCATCTAAAGACAGACAAATTTGACCTGATTTCTGATATCTGTAATCATTTCATTGAAAATTGAAAAACTAACTGTACGCCAGGGTTTATAAAGCTTGCAAAGGCATTGAAAAAAAAAAAAAAAAAAAAAAAAACAACAACTTTGTGTAGGAACTGTAAAACTCTCAAGAAAAGAAATACCAATCTTTGTAAAAATGTCAAAATCAGAATAGCATGCGACTACTGTACTAACCAATACTTTAGCATAACTGTTTACCAGCAAAAAATATATGTAAATATGTTCTGTTGCTGAGCAGTATACTGTATCCAAAGATTACTTTTTGGTTAATTCTAAAAAAACTACCTGATACAGTTGTTTACTGCAATGCAACTATATTCGGTATAGATATAATTGACCAGATTTACCATGATGTATACTGTCAAGACTGTTTCACATAGGTGGCCAGTATGCACATATGTCACATAGGTGCCCAGTAGTGCATGCATTTTATAATATTTTGAATCTTGCAGCTATACAAAGTTCTATACAAAGTGGTAACTAGAAATTCTATTAGTAGACGGCAATTTATTCAGCACTTAGTTGAAGAATTAGGAGAAAAGTGTGTTCTCTGAAAGTAAAAAAAAAGGTGTCATTTGGATGAGAAGCAACCACTGAAAACGACGGAAAACCACAAACTTAGCATAAAAGAATCAGGTGTCAGACTTCAAAATGTGAAAATAAAACCCAAGATATTTGTACATAATATAATGCACCCATTTTTGGTAAACGTATACAATTTATTGCTAAGTTTTGCATGCAATGCACACAATAAATTGGATTAAATAAATCTGTAAAACCAGTAATTAACTCATATATATTTTTTATATTTCTTTAAATTATTCTTAGAAATTGAGTCTAAATTTATTTGAATGAGAATATATTTTCTGCTAAAGTTATGAAGTGTACGTTTATTTTGGGGTAAAATATGTGTTATTGTGCTTAAAAAAAATACGATGTGGAATAAATCACTTTCTAAAATACTTGGTAATATCTGCTTTTTTTTATACCAAATGCAATATAAATGTATTGAAAAATCGATTATTATATGAAAATATACTATATTAGTTAATTAAATTAAACATTTATGCATATTCATATATTTTTTCTATCTTGGGTCAAATTGACCCGCTCCGCGGTTCTAGGTATACCGAAAGTACCGCGGTTCTAAAGAATTGGGGAGTCGACTTATACACGAGTATATACGGTATTCAAAATAAAACCTGCTTTAAATGATATGTTATTTTTAAAAAAATTAATAAACCGTGAAATCATATCTTTTCTTGTAATTTCCGAAACCCCAAACACCGATGTCAATTTTATTTGCTTCAGTTTTTTCGGTGTTTAACAAGTTTTTCTTGGCTTTTATACAAGCGAAGAATATTGACTTCGGAAGTACAGTCTTTTTTATCTAAAGCAAATTTTAATTTTCTAGTCAAATGTACACATTTTTCCAGTGACACTTTTCCTCGTTCCACTAAACTGTTAACAGTGGTATCGGCGGAACAGCGACAGCGATCTCGCTGTTGCCTAACTCACTGTTGGATGTCGAAGTTTTATATGAGTAAACAATGGACTTTACCCATGTGACGTCAAAGTAGGTATATAAAAGGAAAACCCCAATAAGCGGGCAGAATTTTTTAACGCTGCTTCCCCTTCGTCCAATAAACAGACATTTTCGGAGGCTATATACCTACAGAGGCATGGCTTTTGCCATTCCTGTGTAAATTCCGCTTTGTCTTTCTCCCGTAAATTAGAAATGTTAAAAAGAAAAGAGGGTGGGGAATGGAAAATGACTTTGATTCCGGATTTTTGAAGTTGCCGGATTTCTGAAAGCCGTAGTTTTAAGGTCGAGTATTATATTTTAAAATAAGTATATTAATTTGTTTAATTGCATTATTTTTTTTATTATATTAAATATTTAATATACAGGGTGATGCAAAAGGAATGGGACAAAATATATTAGCAATCCCATTCATTTTGCATCCCGCTGTATAATATTAAATATATTAATACATTATAACTAAACTAATAAAATATATAATTAAAATAAAAAAGATTTTGATTGCTTTGAACACTTTTTAAAAATATATCTAAAGCTATTATCAAAACTAAATTTTATTATGTACAAAATTTTATTGTGTTATTAAAATTATATATTTCAGCCATTTGTTTTAAATAATAAATAACATGTATTATTTGTTAACATAAATAATGCAACGCGATAACAGGCAGAATATTATAAACACCCTTATGATTCCAAACAACACCAAAAATAAAACGTTAAAATAAATATTTTGTAATACAGCAACATATTAAAATGCTATTTTTATTATGTTTAATTATGTTACAATTAAAAATTTTATTATGTACAAAATTTTATTATGTTATTAAAATTCTATATTTCAGCTATTTGTCTTAAATAATAAATAATATGTGTTATTGATTCAATAAATAATAAAAATAAATAACGTATAAATATTATATTAATCAATATATAATAATTATATTAATAAAATATATAATTAAAATAAAAAAGATTTTGATTGCTACACTTTTTAAAAATATATCTAAAACTATTATCAAATAACTTAAAATGATCTTCTTTGAGTAATGACAATGTCGATTATGCTTATCCATAATTATTACTTAATTTTTCATATGAGGAAATATCACACCAATGATGAACTAAGCACCTGAACTATCCAATCGGGTAATACTTGCGTGACAAGACCTACTCCCCAGGTGTTAGAAAAAGGGCGATAACATGTAATATTATAAACACCTCATGATTCCAAACAACAAAAAAAAAATGTTAAAATAAATATTTTGTAGCATAGCAACATATTAAAATTCTATTTTAAGATAAACACCTTGAATGCTAATGAATGCATCTAATAAACAACAAAAGCTAAATGATAAATATGGAGAAATTATTAGAAAGAGGTTGGTTTAAGTCAGACAGGTAGTGAACAGGTTTTGAAAAGAAGAAAAGGCTATTGGTCGAGGGATTACAGGTACAAATATTGGCTGCTACACCTGTGGCGGTCAACCAATCGAATGTTTAAGGTAAAACTTAAGTTATAATATAATGCAATATGACCATTTGTTGTAAAAAAAGATTTTTTTTTATAAAAATTATCGATATTGCTGTTACTTTTAATTGACTTTAAAAGACCATTTAAAATGTTTAAGCCTAGTGTTTTTATTTATTTTTTTTTTAATTAATATTTTGTTATGGGGTTTTTTTTTCCAGTGTATTTAGTAATGTCCGTATTAAAAAAATTCGCCTTATTTAAATTTCGGTAAATGCAGCATGTGCTCTTGCTCTGTTTGCTGTTTCATATCGTAAGCGTGATATATTAAAACATAAATGATATTTGAAATTACAACATATACTTATTGAATTATATACCTACATATTTCTTTAGTAAAAGATGGTAATAAAAGTGACACAGATATATATATATATTCAAGATTTAATTAACTGAAACCTTAATATTTAAAAAATACACTGTAAAAAAACCGACATTTTACAGTACAAAGTACTGTTCATCTCGCGCACAAACTCGATCACAGTTGAATGTACTGTATCTTTCTTTGGTTTCCTGACTATTTAAACATGGGAAATACAGTAGTTGCGTAAAATTAACAGCACAATGTACTGGCAATTTGAACGCCAGTAGTTTGTGCTGTGGTCCAAATGCGTCCAAAATTGCCAGTACATTGTACAGTTAATTTTACGCAACTACTGTATTTTTCATGTTTAAATAGTCAGGAAACCAAAGAAAGATACAGTACATTCAACTGTGATCGAGTTGTGCTAGCAAATTTACAGTGGTTTTTTTACAGTGTATAATACAATACTAGAAATTACTTCTTCTTGTTCTCAAGTTGAAAATCTAAAGATAGCATTTTATCATCAAGTTATTTTTCAATCTTTTATGGCCAATATTTTGTTATTAATATAATAACTTAATGCCAGTACTTTTTGCCTATATGCGATGATAATGAAACGTCAAGAAGTGACTTCGAGGGTAAAATTTGAAATATAAAACTGGTAACTTTTAAAACATACCTGCGAATTTTCATTTAAACTTTTTTTTTTTTTCAGCAATAAAATACTTAGTATCTACAGATGTGAAATAAAATATTTTTTTTTCAATTTAAATAACATCAAATACAATTTTTCTGTATTATTTGTAACAAAATTTAAATGATATACCGCTGCGTAAGAGCATGTATCTTACTTTTATTTCTACCAAATGTCAAATTTTTGTTTTTAAATATTCTCAACAATGATAGCATGCGATGTATACCAAGTTAATAAAGATAGAAAAATATGTAATAAGGATGATAAACATGCATCCTAGTAATGATAAATTTACTGATAAATCGAAGTATAATGTCAGTTAATCACATTCCTGTTATTGATCAAAATGTCTGTTAATAATATATCTTTTTAATGCATAACTTTAAATGAAACAGATATTAATGTAAAGAAAAAAAAATCGAAAACATCTATTAGCCTATTAATGTGAAACAAGAAAAAAAAAAAAAAAAGATGTCATTGGCGTTTTCCTCCCATTAATATACTAAAATTCTCATCATGGCGTTCATTCTCACCTTTCTCAAACGATTCAATCTCACAATAATTTAACTGACACAAAAAGATTTCATTGTGCGAAAATTCATAAGTAATTCCTTTTTTCCAATCCATTGAAAGCCTCTCAATACAGTAGAGTCCCGATTATCCGAGTTTCCGCTTTAGCCGAGTTATTTTCTTCTGATGGACTGGTGGCTTCCATTATTATGAAACAGCCATTATAAATGAAGTGTTAGGTGAAGATTTAAGAGCAGTCGTAAAAAGTTACAAGTCTGATTTTCTGGTCAGAAGGGGGGGGGGGGATGGCCATAATTTTTTTTTTTTAATTATGGCAATATTTTTGCCTCATTCTGACCAGAAAATCAGAGTGCTAACTTTTTACGGTTGCTCTTTCATCTTCACCTAACACTTCATTTATAATGGCTGTGTCATAATAATAGAAACCACCAGTCCATCAGAAGAAAATGATTCATTCCAAAGGCATAAGTTCGATTGAAAAAAATTATTTAATGCTTTGAGCAGAAAGAAGAGGCTACACCTGCAATTTTCATGACACTAATAGAATCACACAGCTGCCAATTTCCACGGTTTTGTTACCTCTAAAATTTAATGCAAATTTTTGCCATATTTAACCGTTGAAAATTGTTAGATTTCGACGATTGAATTAGACAAAATTTACTGGTAAGTTTTAGTGGTAAGTAAAAATCTTAGAAATTGATAGCTATGCAGTAGCATACTGCAGAAAGAAAAGAAAAAAAAAAACTGCAGCAAAATTGACATTCAACAAACAAAAAAACTGTCAAGGGTTTTCTCAAATACACAATTTTATTTCCCGTTTTTCTTAAAAGTAATGGAAATGTACATCAAAAAATTTTTACTAGTACCATAAAAATTAATGAATTACCGTATTTTATGGAAGAAACGCCGCCGCGGCGTTTACGAGTTTAAAAGTTAATTTTTTCCCAAGTGCGGAGTTTACGCCATGTGCGGCGTTTACGATTTTTTTAATACAAACTGAGTTTCCTTAATTTACAAATTCATAAAAATATTTAAATTCGGATTTAAATATTTTAAATAAAACTTCAGACTTCTTAAGATATTAAAAACGAGGCATCCTAGACTTCTCAGAAAACTGATTAAATTTAGGTCAATGTGATGCTGTCGACAAAAGTAACGTTCCGACGGATGCGGCGTTTACAACGGGTGCGGCGATTACGATATTTTTAAGCTTATTCAGGCCATTTCGAGGAGTGCGGCGTTTACGACCGGGTGTGGCGTTTCTTCCATAAAATACGGTAAGTGAAAATTTATATTTTATCTCCTTAGTTGGTAATGATTTGTGTAAATCCGGCTTATCCAAGTTTTTTGCTTATCCGAGATCCTTGGTCCATATTAACTCGAATAATCGGGACTGTAATGTGAAACAAGAAAAAAAAGATGTCATTGGCATTTTCCTCCCATTAATATATTGAAACTCTCATCATGTCGTTCATTTCGTACCTTCACAAACGATTCAATCTCACAATAATTTAAGTGACACAAAAAGGTTTCATTGTGCGAAAATTCATAAATAATTCCCCTTTTTCCAATCCGTTGAAAGCCCCCACAATAACAGTCCTGACAAATGAAATAAGTTTCTGAAACGAGAGGGGGAAAAGAAAAAATCAAACTTTCGTTTTTTGCGGGGCCACATTTTTCTCCACGTTTAATCACATATGTAAAAATACGTTTAAGCTACTTTGGGCAGCACAGGCACTCCTATTGTTTTCTGATTGATTGCGTACTTGCACATATTAATCCATCACTGAGAAACAAGCAGAACCTATTTCGGAAAAATGCAAAACATTTCTCTGTCCTTTAAACAAATGTCACATACTCGAAGAGGGAATGCAAGGTATCTCTTTCCGTTCCTTTTATTCTGAAATCGAACTGTCTCCACCCCCTTACAGTGAGGGATGTCATACCATTAAGGAAATTTGTTTCCCGTTCTCTCATGGGCTTCCGACATAAATCATACGTCGGGACAAATTTCCAGAGAGTCAAATGGTAATAGATTGCGACCAACCTTTAAGTGCGGAGAAGGGGCAATTACGATCGACACCCACCCTTCCCTTCTTTTTTGAAGAAATTTCAGGATAAAACCCACATGACGAATATCAATCCCGGATTTTCCTTTTAGCCAAGGAGCTGCACAGTCAGGATGTCAGGTGGGTCTTCAGAACGAATTCGGGAACTTATTGTTTTGATTCCTTAAAACAGTTTTTTACGTCATTTTCTTTCGGAGTCTTCCCCCCGTCTTGCCTTTTTTATTTATGGCTATGCATGCATATTTCTTCTTTTGGTCTGAAGAATGAATAAAATTTGGGGATTTATTTTTATTGGCAAAAACTGTTTTAAAGATGAATTTCTTGATGAAATGGATTTCCGTGATGCATGCCAAATAAACAAACAGTTTCAGAAAAATGATATTTGTTTATAGAGCAAGATATTTTGTCATTCGGGAAACTATTTAGTGTGACGGATTTATTCGTGTGTGTGTTTTTTCTTCTTCTTGCAGACAGATTTCATGTCAAGTCACCCCGCTTGAATTTTCTATGACAAAATAGCATTGAAGAAATTAAATTTATATGCATATTTTATAGAAATAAAAGCATTGAACATTTTTTACATTTATTTTAAAAAATTTAAGTGCAAGATAAACAACATAATTAATCTCACGAATAAGAGCAAAAAATTCCGAAAATAATAAAACTTCAATGTACCTCTTAGTTTAGATTGCAGCAAGTTTTTGGTCAATTGACAAAATAGAATTGAAGAAATTAAATTTCTATGCATATATTTTCTCAGCTTCAGAAAAATAATATTTGATTTATAGAGCAAGATATTTTGTCATTCCGGAAAATATTTGGTGTGATGAATTTTCTAATGCTTCGTAGTGCTTTTTCTTTTGCATAGATTTCATGTCAAGTTAGTTCCAATAAGTTTTCTATGACAAAATTGGATTTAAGAAATTAAATTTATATGCATGTTTTCTGACAATAAAAGATTTTAATTTTTTTATATATTTATTTTTAGAAATTTTAATTTTTAGAAATAAAAGATGATGCCAGCTTAGGCGATACAATTCAATTGAGAACAGAATAAGATTTGTATTAAAGGTAGGGAGGGGGGATTTGTGATAAGCCAATACATTATTGTAATACATATAAAACACTTTTACCCTCGCTTTTTCTCTTGAGTGTTTATTTAATTTAAGTCGCTAGGAAAAATAAATTTCCCTGCTTTTTTTTATCACTAAGTTCTAAAAAACTTAGTAAATATTTTCTAAAATCAAGGAGAGCGTTCATGGCCCTTCCCTCTGCCTATCCTCACCGTCACCTATGAAAAATAAATGGGACAATTAATCGTGCACAAACATAATTAAAAAGGTTTCTGAAATTTTAGCTAACAGTAACATTTGTGTACAATAAGCAACTTTAAACATCTCAGCTTACAGAGGCTTCTCCCTTAAAAATATCCCCACTCCCCCTTATTTTTATTTAAATTATGTTTTAGGGGCAAGTTTTGATTCAATAAAATGAATGACTCCAACGATGGCATAAAAAATGCGCCCCACCAATGGCCGAGAAGTTCTGCTCTCAAAGCTGGTGCTGGGTTCGAACCCAATCGAACCCGTCGTCCTAATCGTTTGTCCGTGGTTTTCTTCTAACCATGCGTAAAAACGGGTTAGGTTCCCTAAGAAAGACTCCCAAAGAGGCCACTCCCCCACCGGCCTATTTCTTTCGCTAGATAATCGGCCATCATTAACACCGCCATAAGAAGTGCCAGAATTTACATATAATTTTCATGCTTGATTCATAAAAAACCCTGATTCGATTAATTCACGACTTGTGTAACCGGCTTATATTTTATTTTTATTTAATTTAATTTCTGAAATAGCCTAATTATGTAAGTTACCGGATAGTGATAGATATAAAAAGAGGAGAAACAATGAATTGCTTCCCTGCCAAAACAGTGGAAAATAAAATTTCCATCGTACTACATAGTACATTCTAAAACCAAACACGGACTCTGAATAAGGCGAAAATCTGTTTCAATCGGAAATATTTTCAAATGTCGGTGATAGAATAATTTTTTATAAGACGGAAAATTTACTCGGTACCGATAGATTCTGCCTTAAACAGTGTTTACTGTAATTGGAAATGTTCCTCCCTCAATTGTTTCCTGGAATCCAATGCCAATTTACTCCATAGTTAAATTTTTTGAAAAGCCATATAGTCAGGAGGAGTAATTATGACCACTTTTTACATTTTTAACATTGTTTTTTTTTGTTTGTTTATTTCTATTTGGAAAAGTGGTGTTTTTAGTACATAGGAAGTAACTTTGATCCTTTAAGAACATCTTTTAAAAATTTTAATTCTCGTAGCTGTTTTTTTTTTGTTTGTTTTTTTTAAGTTAAAAGGATGGTTATAATTACCCCACCATAAACTCACAATCACATAAGTATGGGGCAATTAAGACCACTAGTGGGGAAGTTATGACCACTATATCTTCTCTCTTCTCTTTATACTTGCCAATACACATTTGTTTGGGGTAATTGTGACCACTTTCAACTCCAAAGTGACACATCCGTTTATCAAAAATTTTATAGACTTAGTTTCAAATTGCTATTCGGATCTCAAAAAGGCTTCAGATTAGTAATAAAGAATATCTAAGATGAAATACACATTACGAGGTTAATATCTAAGCTTGAAACAAAATTTTATCATACACAGTTTTTTCCAATATGACGACGGTCATAATTACCCCACCTGACCCTATACTTTTAGCCCCCTCTTTTTTTTTTCAGGATTGTCTAAGGAAAGTGTAATAAATTTATCTGTCAAAATGGCCGAGAAAATTTATGCAAGGAATAGCGTCGGATATCAAAATCTACATAATAAATTCCGGTTTCGTGGGAAACACCTGATTCTGTTAACCTCTAATTCATGTAACAAGAGAATACTGCATTTTGATTTAATTTTTATGAAATTTTGTTGTTATGATAAATAGTCAACAGACATAACAAGAGAAGAAATAATGGATTGAATCACATGAGGTATTTTCCGATAACTAGGAAAATCCCATTACCCGTCAATACTATTAGGTAAAGTTCCTCTGACAAGCATTTCCTGGAATTATTTCCCGTTTCACTCCATTATTACACTTTTTGAAAAACCCATATACTTTTTCTTTCAGGATTGGTTAAGGAAAGCTTAATAAATTTATCTTTTAAAATGGCCGAGAAATTTTAAACAAAGAATAGGTTGGGATATCAAACTCTAATTAATAAATTTTGAGTTCGTGTAAAAGGCCTGATTCTATTAACCGCTGATTCATGTAAGAGGAAGTTACTGAATTTTTACTTTATTTTTATTTCTGAAATTTTTTTATGAGAACTATAGCCGACAGACATAAAAAGAGAAGAAATAATGGATTGCATCAACTAAAGTATTTTTCCGATGACTAGGAAAATTCCATTACCCGTATTACTAGGTAAAGTTCCTCTAACAATCATTTCCTGGAATTCTTTCACATTTCACTTTATAGTTGCATTTTTTGAAAACACTATATATTTTTACTTTTATTTCAGGATTGGCAAGGGAAAGTTTAATAAATTCATGTTTTAAAATGGTCGAGAAAAATTAAATAAAGAATAAATTCAGATACCAGACTCAACGTAATAAATTCTTCGTTCGTATGAAACAGCTGATTTTATTAACCACTGATTCATGTAACAAGAGACTACTGCATTTTTTTACTTTGATTTCTGAAAAGTTATTGTTATTAAAATTCGCCGAAGGACATAAAAAGAGAAGAAACAATAGATTACATCACTTGAGGTTATTTTCTTGGTATATACCGTGTTTACTCGCGTAATAGTCGCACTTGTTTTGCCAATTTTTCATTGTGAAAGTCTAGGTGCGACTATTATGCGGAGAAATCTAGTACACAATATTGTACACTCTGATGCTAAAACATTACTGGTACATAAAAAAAAAAAAAAAAAAAAAAAAAAACCACCACATAATAGAATTTTGCTTTCTAAAAATTTCCAGATTATGTGCTGTTTATTAAATACCATTTTACTTTTTACGGTAATATTTTTATAGGCAAAAAATTTACGAATAATCTTTATGAAAATTTTCACAAAAAACTCTCATAATAAATCACTTTCACTGAAGGTTTCAGTATCACTAATATAACGTGAATCGGTATCTGAAGTGACCATCGGGTATGTCAATGGAAGTAACAGAACAGAGTAATCCATTATGAGTACTAGTTCTGGGAAGAGAACAGCTGATGATTTTCTATTTTCTAAATAAAAGTCAAATACGCGACTGAGACTTTTATGCGAAGAAAATATTTTGACGATTTTTTCTGCTTCAAAAAGGGGGTGCGACTATTATGCGAGGGCGACTATTACGCGAGTAAACACGGTAAAGGGAAACAAAAATCCTATTATCCAACTACAGTTCCTCCATAAATCGTTTTTTGGAACTTTTTGGTTATTCATTCTATAGTTACACTTTTTAAAAATTCACCTTTTGACTTTTATATAATTTCTCAGGATCGGCTCACGAAATTTCAATAAATTTTTATGACAATGGTCGAGAAAATTTAAACAAGAATGAGGTTTCGGTTATGAAACTATGTAATAATTACAGAGTTTGTGGGAAATAACTGATTCTACTAACCGGTGATTAATGAAACCGAAGGCTGCTCATTATTTTTAATTTATCTGATTTTTTTTTTTTTTTTTTTTTTTTTTTTTTTTGTGTATGAAAACTGTCCGATTGACACAAAAAAGGAAGAAACAGTGAATTGCATCACGATGCGCATAAGGATATTTCCCTGATGACAGAGGAAAATCCCATTACCCATCGTAATACTAAGGTACCTTCCTCCATCAATCGTTTCCTGGAATTCTTTGTCAATTCATTCAAGATTATAGAGTTAGGTTTCTTTAAAGAAAATGTTTTCACTTTCCTGGTACTAATTATTTCTCATGATCCGTCACACTCTAAAAAAGACTTTCTTCAAATCCCGGAAATATTCTGGCAGCTGCTGCCGGAATATTTCTGTGATTTAAAGAATGTCTATTTCTTTTTTTTTTTTTTTTTCCGTTACAAAAAAGAAATTATCCGGCTATTGATGAAACTTTCTTCCTTTTTTTCAGTTGTAGAAGAGAAATTTTGAGCCAACGATCGGTTGCTCACGATGAGAACTTGTTCAATGGTACACATAAAAAGAACTTTTATAAGAACTTGTACAAATAGAATTAACGATAAAGCATAATAACGCAGTTTCGAACTGCTTCTGCAGTCGTCTTCAGAATAAATATGATGTTGAAATGCTTAAAAGTCTGGAGACGAAAGCTTCCTGTCGAGTATTGATCTACTATACATGTATACGTATAATGCATGCGTATAATAGATCAAGACTCGACAGGAAGCTTTCGCCTCTAGACTTTTAAGCATTGCAACATCATATTTATTATGAAGACGATTGCAGAAGCAATTTCAAACATCGAGATTATGCTTTATCGTTAATTTTATTTGTACAAGTTTTTATAAAAGTTCTTTGTATGCGTACCATTGAGCAAGTTTATGTGTTTCAACGTATAAATCTTACTTATTATATTTTATGGTGCAATTGTCCTATATATGTTAATTAATAAAGATTTTTATTTAAAAAACTATAAAATAACATTACTTATAAATTAATAAATCTGAAATAAGCACGTGTTTATTTATTTTACTTTTATTTATACTTCAACTAGTGCACTTTCGAGGAAATTAAGACACTTGTAGAATTTGATACAGTCCATACACGAAAAGCTATGGAGGCATACACGGTTAACCTATGCTGGGGCCTCTCTACTCTAGAAAGTAGAGCAGGAAAATAGAGAGAAGGGGAAAAAAAAATCCCAAATTTTCCGAAAAGCCGAATATTAAGTTAAAATTCCCCTGAGAGAATGGGTGATGAATGGACTGAAAAAAACTCGAGCAAGGTGGATAAGGGAAAAAGCAGGCACTTCGCTGCCAACTGTTGAATATCAAGAACACGGCGCCGACGGTCTCAACCTAACGAATGTTTATTCGCAGTAAATGACCTCTCAGGGTCATGGAAGATGCCATCAGACCGTCCATTTTGCCAATTAGCCAGGGTATGGGGAGGCGGAGGGGGGCTATAAATAAATGAAAATAAAATAAACGACGAGACGACGGAGGTATAAGGGAGTCTCCAATTTTCTTTCTCAATCACCCAGCAATGGAGAGGATCAATGGAAAAAGAGAGATAGTGCAAAGAGAGTAGAATTACTGTAGATTTTTTTTTTCTCGTTCTTTATTTTGAGTAAGAGTCGGAAAAAAAAAAAAAAAAAAAATTCGGAGACATCAAAGGTGCAATATATTTTTTTTTAATTTCCTTTTTATGGAGTACTCTTTTAACCTCCTTCTTAAAAGCAAGTGATAGAGTTTTTAAGATTGTAAAAGCTCTAAAATG
Organism: Maratus speciosus; assembly: GCA_963932465.1. NCBI lineage: Eukaryota > Metazoa > Arthropoda > Arachnida > Araneae > Salticidae > Maratus > Maratus speciosus. The sequence continues at coordinate 300,530,984 of OZ010792.1, forward strand.
GTTTATCATAAAGAACAACAGTTTAAAAGGGAGAGATAGATGGGAATGTTTCTATTCCAAATGCGTATATGTGATAAAATTTTCAATCAATATATTTTTTTTTTAGTTTACGAATGCGTATATATATATATAACTATTACTCGACCGAAACAGGTTTTTAGAATAGAAACTGAAACCGTAACCGAATTTTGGCAATCTTCCTATTTTCAGCCGAAAACGAAAATGTCCAACATTTTTTTTTTTTTTTTTTTTTTTTAAATATGCACACAGAAATATGCATAATTATTAAAGAATTATAACGGTGACCCAAGTTGGCTCTGTACTTCTGCCCAAAACTTTTTATTTTCATATAACACAAAATTTTGTTAATTCATAAACGACACAAAATGATTTTCTAATTATACGAATTCCATCTAATTAAAAAATGTTTTAGGTATACATACATCGATTTATCTTTTATAATGATTTTTGTAAATGATCATCTGTGATACTAGAAGTTTCTCAAAGAGTATTCGAAACACTTTTGCGATTTCAAACTAAAAATACTCTATTGAGGTTGAGGTTAAGTCTGAAGCTTTTTATGAACACGTTAGAAAGCATCTTCAAAGTTTAGTCATATATGCATTTCTTGCTTTATAATTTGCATCTCGTCTTGAGTCAGTCATAACTGATAATTATCAACAGTGAAGTTCCAAACAATAAATAAAGATTTTCTCATTTGAGCCTTACAGCTCAAATCAATGAGTGATGTTGAAAATTTCCGAAGGAAGAAACGACATTTTTGGAATATAGATAGTTTCGGAGTTTCGGTCCGGACGAATTTCCAGCAGCATTTTCGATGAAAACGAATTTTTGGCGAAATTCAGATTTTGGGCGGAAAACGAAAACGAATTTTCGGCCGATCTCTAACTATTACGCTTATAAATAGCCATTTTAAGTGTTCTAATTCAAATAGTTCTATGTAATTACTAATTATTCTAAAGATATTTAGCACGGTTTGCTTTGTGCCATTTTCGGAGTGCGCTGGTCTGTTCCCAGAGTATCTCAAAATGCTTCTGGAGTGGGCCACGCTATTTTTCTCGTAAATCAACTGTTTTATACATTAAACACTAACAGCATAAATTTTATGGGGATCAACGAAAAAAGAGGCATAGTGCAAAGAAAGTAACACCAAAAGCGTAGGTTTTTCCCTCTTTCTTTTTTATGGAGTATTCTTATGCACTCTTTCCCAAAAGCAAGCGATAGAATTTTAAGGCTGTTATGAAAGCCAAACTACACACTTTCTGATACATTTTTGAATTCATGTTTGTTTTCAAATGCATGCAAATCAGAACCAGTTTCGAAAATGAAAGTATCATCATAAAAACTTGTAAACAAAATCAAAAAAGTAAAAAACTGCCTTTGTAGAGATCGACCTCAAATATCCAATGCAAAGAAGAAAAAAAATCATTTAAAAACATTGAAAAAAACCCTGAATTCTTCCATAAAATTAATGTTAGCAAGCGGCTGTTTTCAGGCGAATGAAGTAGCCCATTAAGAAAAGAAGAAAACCTCTACTCTATAATAAGTCCGACGAGGTCTGACCATTATCGCATCTCTTATGATGCAATTTAAAACGTAAGAACATTTTAACGTAAACGAAACACAGCCCACTTCAGTCACGTGAAAAAAAGAAAATGCTAATTGCTTTCACTTCTGGAACCAGTTCTGAAATTGAAAGTAACATAATATAAAAAATCTGTAACCAAAATCAAAAAAGTACAAACTAGCCCGGATGTAGATCGTCCTAAGCTGTTCTATGCAAAAAAGAAAAAAAAATCATGTAAAAATATTAAAATCCAAACAAGATATTTGAAAATAACTTCCCCATAGGATTAACATTATCACCCAAGTCTTTTTGAGTGACTAAGTGTGGCTTCTTAACGTATGAAAACTTTTAACACTGTGGAGGAAAAGTTCTAATATTATAAACATTATAAAGAATCTCTGAAATTATCTTACATATCTTAAATATCTTTACCGGTAGATATTTTAGTTTGAATTCAGCATGGCAATCGAAAACTTTTAAAAAAATACGTTGTTAAAGGAATATTTTCACTAAAATGTTTTTTAAGTTTAAATAATTTTAGTCTGGTGTGAGGCACAAGACTAGTATACCTAGAGTCACTGCTGGGCTGAGTGACCCAATCGGTGAGGGGAAAACTTCTATCAGTGAAACATCCCCTTGATAAATAAATAAAAACTGCAAACAAATGACTGCAATTGGTTGCACATACAACATCAGATGTATATAGAGCGTTTCAAAATAAGTTAATATCGCATAATGATCCAACCTCTCCTAAAATATGAACAAATACATCAATAAATATATAAAACTTTGAATGAAAATATGGATTAAATATGAAAAATATTTCACAAAGAGATGTGACTCCTCATTATTAAAAGCAGGAGCTAGGTTCGCTTATGTTATATGAAAACAAACTATAATATTCAATAGGTGTGTTATTTAAATTACGTATTTGCTTCTTTCAAGAGCGGATTAAGATTTCCCCATACAATAAAAGTCGTCTTCAAACCTGATCGTGGATAATCACCAGTAAAATAAATTTATTTTCTATTTATAGACAAAATGTATGTCATTCTGCTAATTATAGAAACATATTTATCATTGCCAGCGATAAGCGTAACGTCGAGCTACTTACGGCTGTAAGCCTCCTCAGAAACGTAACGATACATTTTTCATTCACTCGTATTTTGTATACTCGGGCAGACTTTTTTTTTTTTTTCTCTCAGAGTTATACGACTATATCGATGATGCAAGATGCGAAAGAAGGCATTTATCGAGCAAGCTATTTTAAATGCGCATATCTATCTTCGGCACTTAAATTTTTTCCGGAGCAGAAACATCTTTTTCCATTCATCAGAACTTTAAAAGATCGCAAAAAGCCTTCGGAAAACTGGACAATCCCATTCCCGGTCGATAGCAACCTCATCAGCGCCCCATCAGCAACAGCATAAAGAAGAAAAACAAAAACCGATTGCCAGTCATTCTGTAGATGGCCGGACGCATTTATCCAAAAGAAAAATGCTTTCTGGATCACTCTACTCACTTAACTCCTGCCACTATTGTTCTTTTTTTTTTTTTTCTTTTCGAACACTTCGATCGTAGCCCCTACCCCCTACTTTCTGTACTCGCAAAACGCTACTCAGCAAACGTAGACTTGGAAAAATGTTCATCCGTCGTCCCTGGAGAAGCTTGTTGCGGTCGTCTGATACACCACTCCCAAAATCCTAACTTACATTCCTGAATAATACCCTCCCCCCTTTTCCTGTGTTGTTCTTAGGAATACAGCTTGCAGCGGGGGTAAATGTGTTTTTCGTGTTTCCACCTGGCCAGAAATAACACACAGTTGGAGGTTAGAGGAATACTGGGAGTAAGGGAAGAGGGGGCAGAAAAGTATGGAATTTTCGATTTCCTCCAATATGTAGAAGCTGGTATATATACGGAAGTTATTGGGAGGCTTTTAATGCTTCTGCATGTGATCTAAAAATTTTCTGTTTTTTAGTGGTTTGTTTTTATTTTAGCGGATACACTAAACATGTTCGAATCAGGTGGGAGGTAGATGAAAGGGGTTGTCGACACATTGCACGAAGACGTACAAAACTTCAGAAGTACCTTGATAGTGTAAACAAAAGTTCAAAATGGTAGGGATGACAGAATATTACAATATGTAGAAAATCAATTCATCTACTTACACTTCACTAGCGAATTTACACATTTCTAAATCAATAAAATTAATAGACAAAAGATAAAATCACATGTGAAATTACTTCTAGTTTTAGTTATGCACTAAAATATTTTGAACTACCCGTAACACTTACATTTAAATTAAATTAATTTAGAATTTTGCAGTTCTTCACATTTGATTATTACGATTCTAAAGATTATGATGTGTTAATAAATGTTAAATCATTAGTAGAACAGTCAACTGGGGTAACTTTGGCCCAAAATTGGGGTAACTTTGGTCCATGCTACCACGGTGGAACCTTGGCGAATTATTTACAGTAAGCTCTGCCAACCTCGCGCGAGTGCTGTTACCTGTATTTTGAGACCAAAACTTTGCCGATAACCCAAGTGATGTAGCAGATTTAATCTTTTTTCTCTTTTCGGCCAAAGTTATTCCAGTTGACTGTACTAATTTAATTTCGCATTGCTATTGAAGAAACGCGGGTGTTCTCTATAACAATGAGCATTCTGTTATTTATAATAATTTAACTTATTTTTCTTATTTTTGCAACATATCTTAAATTTAGTTACTGAGATAAATTTGTTATAATGAGCCAATCTTGTGATCTTTTCTTTATTATTATAACCGAATTTCACTGTATTATCATTTTAAATATGGAATTGGAAGTAGATAAAGAGACGAAAAAAGGAAGTGGACTAAAGGATGCTATGCATGCACATGCCAGAGATCGTGTGCGGATCAGCCATACTCAACCTTTTTTTTTTCTCACGGGCCGCAAACATACGTTTAAGACGTTAAGAGGGCCGCAACACACTTGAAAAAGTATAATAAAAATGGCTAATCAAAATAGTACGATAACATATGTAGTATAACAAAACAATGTAACAAAGTTAATATTATCAGTGGGTTTAACGTTTATCGCAGAAGATATGTTACGAAAAAATTTTACCACCACCATTTCCGAACAATAAGCTTCGTGATACATTTCTATTGCAAATGTTATAGAAATAGACCACAATTTTCATTTTTTTAATAGTGGTGCGATTTTTTTTTTTTTTTTTTTTTTTTTTTTTTGTGCCAATTTTTTACGCGGCAAACGTTAATCATAAAAAAAAAAAAATAGTTTTAACCCTGTAATAAATATAAAACGTAATAATATAACAATGCAGAATTTCCAAGTAAAAAAATATATATATATAGTTTTTCTCTAATAAATAAGCCTTTTGCCCAAAGCAAAAACTTTTTTCTTAATTGTAGAAATGTACAGTACAAATTTAATTAATTTGGAATAACGTTTGATTAATGTTGAAGATAAAGAAACGCATAAACACTGTAGCACAAATATAACTACATGTAAAAAGTTGTCTATAAAAACGGTAATTAAGATATTTTAACATAATTTTTAATGAATTATAAATAACAAAACAGACTTTGCCTTTCCGTAGAAATCTATAAAGCAACAGTGAAGGTCTTAAATACTTTTTATACACATCTCATTAAATATATAATAGTTATGTCTCGGGTCGCAAGTAAAAGCTCGCCGGGCCGCAGGTTGATTATGGCTCTAGATCATTACCCGATGACAATTTTAAACTCAATCGAAACGTCACTGTCATAAACAGTCATCATTTTTAAAGATCCCTTTCACTTCTTTCCTTATATCTAATATATTCTTCAGTAAACTGCATGACTATTGCCCTACCACGTAACAAGGAAAACTAGGCGAAATGGAAGGAATGTCCTGGTTGTCGCGGAGCTTGTTATAGCCTACATCATTTCGTGTAATCTACAAAAATAAAAAATCTGGTGGGAGAAAAAAAGCACAAGATATATCAAAAAGAAAAGAAATAAAAGATAAAGAGAGAGCTAGAAATGCCAGGTCTATTCCATGCCATCACTCACGGCTGTTACTAACACTAACATCGTGGTATAAGAGACAGATTTGGCACAGAACCTAAACTCTTTCACTCAGAATCTTCAGGAGAAAAAGAGGGCAAACCGAGAATTCACGCCATGTGAACACAGTCGTTTAAAATCCTGACAGCCACCTTAATTCTTCGAGATATGAAGGTATTTATTACTTTCCTGTCTTGGGTACGTTTCTTTGGGAAGGTTTAATATTGCACCGGTTAAAGCGAGCAGCACTAGGGAATGTTTCAGTGTGCTTTTCCCACTCTCAAGAGTTTGTCACGCTTTAACTTCTTGACGAATCGCGACAGAGTGACGAAAATCAGAACTTGACATCAAATTCTATAACCGCGGATGATAGCTTGGCAGAAGTGTGCAACATGTCACCGCTTAGGCATTTATGTTCTCAGGGGGAATGTCCTCTTTTTTTGCTGTACGGCATCCCATTTCTAACGTTCTTGTTAAGCTTTTTGACAAGTTGAAAATATGAAAATGATGAAAGTTTAATTGTTGTAGACAGAATCATCTTATAAACAAAGATTTAAGTGTTCTTCAAATATGTTGCTGAACTGAAAAACAAATAATGTGTTATTTTTAAGTGATACGCGGAAGATGCGTGTCAGCATACAATGCAAATGGGTTTTGACAGGGAATAAAATATTAAGGTACAAAAGCATTTTTCATGCATTAGATACATTAAAAAAGGTAGTTATTTTTTTGGAATGCGTAGTATAAATTAAATATATAAGGATATAAAAAAAATGGAATGACTCCATTCCGCTTTCTGAACGCAGAAGTACGTGACCAGGTAGTTTACAAGCGGGGATTTTGTGGATTTTTGACAGGTTCGGGCCTGGTGGGGGGGCCTAACATAATGCTTGAGCTCAACAAGCCCCGCCCAATGGGTTTCTCACAGGGTCAGCTAGGTGGGGAGGTCTATCCAAGGGCTTAAGCTGAACATACCCTACCCAATGGATTTCTGAGAGGGTCAGCTAAAATAGGTGTGGAGGTCTAAAATCAAGTGAATTGGCTAGATTCGAACACTGTGCTTGATTACATCGCCCGAAATGTTTATCATCTATACTTTGTTACATTTCCTTGGTGATTTTTCCGATAGAATCAGTTGTAAAATGATTTGGAAATCAATTAAATAGCCAATCCGTTGGCCAATTTCTTTACGAAAATCTATTCAGTTCTAAGCGACAACGGTCGCAAGTTGTACGTGGCCACTGTTGCAACAAACAGTAGATGGACAGAGTAGCATGTGTCGTAGCAAACAATAGTTGGACAGTAGTAGTGTCGCACCACACTGTACAAACTAAATTGAAGAATAAATTCTTCAATTATTATCATTATTCATTTATAATCATATACGTGATACTGAAATTTGAAAGGGAAAAAGATAGCTTAAGGCTGTTCTCAAATCCAAAAGGATAACTTTATGACATAAGTTTTAATTCATTTTTGTTCAGAAACGCATGAAACAGGTAGGTGTTGTTAATCAGAAACTATGTCATCAAAAGACATTTTCCGCGTTTTTATAAACGCAATAGATCTTTCATAAAATACTGTCAAATTTGACGTTTTGAACCGAATTTTCGGACGAAAGCAGAAAAATCAGTCAGTGAAGGGAGTAAAACGTCTTGTCACTTGATCAGATTCGTTTATAACTCGATACATAATTAATTTATCAAAAAATGGAATACTCATTTCGATTCCAAATCGCTTCATAGTCAGGCTTCATTGCTTGCCTAAGTGGAGAGCAGGATCACCAGATCTGGGATCTAGTGTATAGACTCTATTTGCTCCACCCGGTGTGTTTGATATCTTTATATTTTAAAATGAGCCCGTTATTGTGTCAGAACGTTTCGCGTTTGTTGAACAGTGAACTTGAGAACAGACTTTTAAATAGGATATTCAGCAGCGAAATCAACCAAGTAGAAGAACGATTGGAACAGTAGCGAAGGCTTTTGCATCGAAAACCGATGCATCCCTACATTCCGTTTTAAATTGCACTATTTTAAAAAGTTTAATGTGGTTTTATGTCACTGTAGCAATATCAATTACTGCAAAATAATCTGCTAGATTGAATAAATGTAAATTTAAAACTTATTTAACATGATTTATTTTACAAAACAAATCAATTTTTCTAATCTTGCATTTTCTACAATTCTCAAGAAGATAGAATCTGGTAAGAAAACTTGCTGACTGCAAAGGTTTAAAGATCGTATTTGTATATCATTATGAATGAATGAAAAAATAGATATAATAAGCATCTGATAAGCAATTAGAATGTTGAGAAAATCATTGGTATATTATTTCACGAAACTGCCGAGTCTTCAACTTTTAAGAAAAGAGTCTCTCTCATAATTTTTATTTCGTTCTCCCCTTATAACAATGAAAATGCGAGGAAAAAATTTAAAATTATAACTGGAGCTTTTTAATAGGAATTTTTTAGATTTATAAAAAACATGAATATTAAAATTTGATTCATATTTCTCATGACTGAACACTTCTGAAGTAATATTAATAAGAAGAAAAATTAAAAATATGGAAGAAAAAACAAATACGAGTTTCTTTCATTTTTAACCTTGAATTAATTCTTAATTCATTAATGAATTAAGAATTAATTCAAGAATTATGAATTAAGAATTAAGAATTAATTCTTAATTCTTAATTCATTAATTCTTTCATTCATAAACCTTGTCCATGTCAATTGACAAGGTTTTCAATGAATTAATTGCCTTAGCAATTAATAATCGAAACCAAATTAATTTTTTAAGCAAATAAAACATGTTTCTTTCGGTTATATTACAATGTTTTCCGGAGCTGATCATAAGCAACCAACATTAAAAAAAGTTCTTTTCTTATCTAACGACATTTATCTTCCAAAAATGTGAAAAAATAACATCTCATTGATTTTAATTAAATGTACCTTTTAAAAGATTCACACTGGACCCTTTCTTATCATATTCATATAAAGATATATTCTAAAGCTGAAACACGCAAAGAGAAATCGAATAAAATAGAGTATCTTTGTATGTTTCAATTTATTTTTATATCAATATAACAGAAAATTTCTCATTCGTCAACTGTCTCAAAGAATCACATTATCGGCGTATCTAGTTACTATTCGCCTTTTCGGATCATATCTCTTAAAAATAAAAGGCCATTCTTAAGGAAATAAAAATCAAGAGAAAAAAGAACCTTACGCCTGAACGACTCCGATTTACTTTCCAAAACAACGTAGTGTTAACGCACCGTTTAATTGTCAGCCATTAGAGTGCAGGGGGTGGTTCTATCCAATTCCATCGACCAAGGGTAAGCTCCGAAGTGATTTGTGGAACGACTAAAAGCTACCGTCAGAATCACCGCAGTTTTAGATGCATTTATTTTTTGTGTACCCTTTCACCACAGGCGGGGATAACAAAAAAAAAAAAAAGAAAAGAAAAAAAAGAAAGAAAAAAGAAAAAAAAAAGAAAGGCTATGGAGCTTTTGGAGAATTTTTTGGCTTCTATCCAGCAGCATTTCTTCACCTGACCCTAAATCATGTAAAGGACTAATGCGATTTTAGACACAAGAAATTCAGCTTGTTTATGTACGCGTCACGTTACGAAAAGGTTGCATACCCACCCAGCCCCTTTCAATCTGAAAATAATTTCTTTTTCTTCCTCAGTGAACATCTATTTTCCAGCTTGGAGGAGGAATACGTCAAGAAAAATAAGTCACCGAGAAAGAGATTTCTTAACCTTGAAAACTGCGAAATCAATTTTCAGTTTATAAAATGTTTATATTTTAAATAACTGATTCGGAGAAAACAAGAAAAACATTCTTTGTTTTTACCAACTCGGCTAAAAAAAATTTGCAACTATATTAATTTTGAATTTATCCTCACTTGGTGCAATTTTACTTTTGAATAAAAGTAATCCAAAACTACAGCCTGTAGACAGATAATGACTAATTAGTTAATTTACAAGTGAAATTTGTGCACAATAAGGAATTCTTCAAGTGATCATAAATCCTCTAAAGGCCTAATGCCATTTTAAGCACAAAAAAATCAACTTGTTCATACGCATCACGTTTCGGAAAGTAGCATACCCACTCAAGTTCCTTTCAGTCTGAAAATAATGTTTTTTTTTTTTTTTTTTTTTTTTCTGTAGAGAACATCTTAGCGAAAGAATCCGTAGAAAAAAATAAGTCGCCGAAAAAAAGATTTCTTAACCTTGAAAACTGCGAAATCGATTTTCAGCTCATAAAGTATTTATACTTTAAATGGTTGATTTGGAAAAGACATGAAAAATATTTTTTGTTATTAGCAGCTCGGCTAAGAAAAATTGCAACTATATTAATTTTGAGTTTATCCTCAATTGGTGCAATTTTACTTTTGAATAAAAGTAATTCAAAGCTACAGCCTGATGACAGATATTAATAACTAACTAATCAATTTACAAAAGAAATTCTTCAAGTGATCCTAAATCATCTAAAGGGTTAAAGCCATTTTAAACACACACACACAAAAAAAGAAAAAAAATCAACTTGTTTATGTGTGCATCACGTTTAGGAAAGTTGCATATCCCACCCAGTTCCTTTTCAGTCTGAAAATAATGTATTTGTCCTCTGCAGTAAACATCTTAGAGGAGGAATCAGAAAAATAAGTCGCCGAAAAAGAGATGGAAAACCTTGAAAACTGCGAAATCGACTTCAGCTCATAAAGTATTTATATTTTAAATGGTTGATTTGAAGAAGACAAGAAATAGGTTCTCTGTTATTATTACGAGCTCGGCTAAAAAAATTTGGTGTTGTATATTAATTTTGAATTTATCCTCACTTGATGTAATTTTATTCTTTTCAATGAAAGTACAAATCCAAACTATAGCCTGACTGCAGATATTAATAACTAATTAGTTCATTTACAAGTGAAATTTGTGCACAATTTCTTCACGTTCTTCTAAATCATCTAAACGACAAATGCAACATGAAACGGGGGAAGGAGGGAAGGTTGTTTATATACACGTCATGTTACGAAAAAGTTGCATAACCGCTCAGCCTCTTTCAGTATGAAAATAATTTCTTTTTCTTCCTCTGCGAACGTCTATTTTCCAGTTTAGAGGAGGAATCCGTGGAGAAAGATAAGTCACCTGAGATGGGATTTCGTAACCTTGAAAATTAAGAAATCGATTTTCAGTTCATAAAGTATTTATCGAGTATTTTATACTGATTGATTTGGAAAAGACAAGAAAAAGACTTTTTGTTATGAAAATGTAATATAATTTAAATTTTGAATTTATTTTTATTTGATTCCCTATGGTTGTGGAAAGTCTTAGAATACAATAAAGGAAAACTAGACAGTGCTCGCTCAATTCCTTGGCGAAACTTAACTGACACATCTGTCGATGTAACGCTCATTTCGGCGACATAAAATGAATTTATGATTGCGCTTGAAAAAAACTTTTCAGGGATTTTATTATTATTATTATTATTATTATTATTATTATTATTTTGTCTTCTTTCGAAACATTAAATATAATTGGTTATTTTCAATCTATCACAAATGCACATTACTTAAATTAGATATACATATGTCATTTTCCAATAAATTTTGACCTTAGAAACTAATCGAGCATTTAAGTATTTTGAAAGAACACAAATAAACATATTGTTGCATTACCTAACATTTTATTATTTTTTAAAGCATAATCATTTTTTTTTCATTCAGAATGCAAATCTTTTTCTAATCTTAAAAAAATATTTTTATTAATTCGTTCATAAGTTACACTGGACAGTGGTTTTGCCCTAGAATTAAAATTAGTTGATTCTAAGATCAGTTTTTGGCGCTGATTTCGAATATGCTTTCCGTTTATCTCCAGGTGGTCCAGGTTTTGAGAAATTTGCAAATTTAAATTTATGCAAATTTAAGCATTTTTGTGCTATTTTATGCAAATTTTAGATACAATATATGTCACATCTAATTACATTTTCTAGATAATGACTACTTGACTATTTGCTTCCGATTAATGTTACGACTTGCATATTCTTAACATTTATTTATCAGTTATCAAGCCTAATTTGCATATTTTTCAATTGTGTCAATTTTTAATGGTGTCATCACTATCAACTTTAAAATAGTTGCCACAGAATTGACGTAATGTTTTTCTAGACTAGATTTTTATGCTGATTTCAAATCTGCAGTCTGTTTTCTTATGTCATGTCTAGTTTTTGAGTAAGATGAATTTCTACTTTTGCACGCCATTAACACAGGTTTGATATAAGATGCTTTTTAGGGGTGTGTAATTCATTGACAAGAAGGTGAACAGGGTCAGATTACAAAGAGAATCAGAGACATAAACAAAAATTTATATAATCGAAAAAAAAGAGTAGTAGAATCTATCCTAACTAGTTGAAGTTTATCATAAAAAGCTATTTCTGGCTTTTTTGACCAAAAACTAAATTTTTTCAAAAAATAGACGTGATAGAAGAAAACAGATACAAGATTTGAAATGAACTAAAAAAACTGGTTTAGAAACATATTGGCGTACTCGTGCGGCAGAAATATTTGGACGTTGTCGGAGTTTCCTCTTAGTCCGCACAACTTCGAAGAAAATCCTTATTATTTATATGCTGCCACCACCGATATGATTACGTGATATCGGTCACGCACTGAGAAGATTGTTTAAATGAAAACCAACGCTTTCAATTAACTAAATTAACAGTTTATTTACACACTATTTACATAATTCAAAACACTATTTACACTTAAAACTCGGATGTAGGTGATCCGGTTCAACATTAAATTAAATACAGTAAATGCTGGCTGTGTACTGTTAAACTACGTTAAATCACTCTCACTCTACACACGTTAAATTAGCTTTCCGGAGATCAATCTCGATCTCCCAACACATGGGCTCTAAGCCTAAGCTCTCCCTGCCTCTCTCAACCCTACGCACTCTCTCAGAGCTATCCAAGGAACTTCCGTCCACTTTGCGCGCTACGCTCAAACTGACTATCTCAGCCCAAGAGACTGCCTTCCAGCAACCCCTTGCTCCTTCTCAATGTAACCCCTCCGGAATTTTCAACCTGGCTCCCATTTCAAACTTTTTTCTTCGTTCGTGGAATGCTTTTGTCTTCCCATCTTCCACAGACATCTCAAAAGGTTGTGCACACCCCTCTCCAACTATCTTTTTTACCCTTCATACCATCTATACATTTTCACCGGCTTAGATCCAGTTTTAGGTAAGGAAAGACTGTTATTTTGAAATTCCAGTACACAGCCCATACAATATATAATATATTAAGACAAAAATAATATAGAACCTCAGTTCTAACAGCAGATGTTTCTCAGAACCTGACCGACGTCAAGAAACATTATTAGAAAAACATAAAAAATATGCAAATTAGGTACAATATTTCACAGTCACATGTCAGTATAATCTCAGAAACAACGTTTTCGTGAAATAAATTAGGTAATAATCATAACATAAAACAAAAAACCCTGTCTGATATTTCTTTATACCTTAAATTTGCAAATAATTGTATAAAATTTACTAAATTTGCATAAATTGAAATATGCAAATATCTCTCAAACTTGACGTGCTGGAGTAAATCTAAAACTAGATTCGGAATCAGCACAAAAAGCTGCATAAAAAACAAATAATTTCTGTTTTAGGACAGAACAAAAGTTCAAATTTGTTGACCAGTGTTATGAATTCAGTCACACATCAGACATGTTAAAACTTCTGCACTATGTTAACATAATTACACTGTAAAAAAAAATCCGTCAATATACACAAACTTTTCCGTAAAATTTTACGGAATAGTTTCATCTTTCTAAGAAAACAGTACAATTTCCGTAATTGGCATTATGAGATTATAAATCCGTGTAAATACAGTAAGTCTTCCGTAAATTTTACGGAATGTTTCTGTATCGCTTTCAAAACAGTACAATTTCCGTAAATGATGTTTAGAAATAACTGACATGTTTGGAAAGTGAAGGAATTAATTGTTGTATGCAAGGACGGACCCAGCCCTTAATTTAGAAGGAGGGAGGGGGGGATGCCTCTTTTTTGGGGGGGAAGGGGGGGGGTCACACCATTTCATGATCAATTTTTTTATTGAAGGCTATTCCCAAATTAAAACTGACGATTTTTCTGATACTTTCATGAATTCATTTTCTTTCATAAATACAAAAAATTTGCATTAGTTTACGTATATATATATATATTTCATCCAGATTACCAAGAAATCGAAGCATTCCCCATTGTCTTATAAATGCGAAGAATGATTCAGAAATGTTGTCAAGTTAGCATTTTAAGCCAATTTTTAGGACTTGAGAGCCACAGAAATGTCGTCACGAGGGAACAATTAGCATTCGCGTCCGTAAATTTCGTTTAAAATGCCAAATTTTATGGAATTTTTGGAAAAAATCCTTTGCTTTTATTGTAAATTGAAAACACTTTTAAATAACATAGTTTCAGAATAAGTGCACTTGCAAATTTCTTGAGATTAAAAATATTTTCACGGATGTATCAGAAATTACCTAATTTTGATTTGAGTAGAGCTTTAAAGAGCCAGAGAGGTTCAGATTGTTGAACAGGGATTGGGGGGGGGGGGGGGGGCGTCATGACCCTTGGATCCTTCACTGGTTGTATGTACTTGTCTTACAGTGATATTATTTTCAATGAAACTCCAATATTGGCTAAATGTGGCTCTATATTGAAAATATATCCAATGATTTGCTAATGTGTCGGTTTTACGTGGGTTTTCAGGTAAAACCGCTAAAAGTTTTGGCGCCATCTATGCATGTACATTTAAACTATATAGTGTTTTAACACTGTAGTATTTTTATTTCTTTCTTTTTAAATAAAAAGTTTTTTAATTGTTTTTAATTTTTTTTTATTTCTGATATTTAAATAAACTGTATTAATTCTTTTTAAGTTTCAGACAGTTGAGAAGGAAATGTTACAGTTTATTTTTCATAATGATTTTAAAATAATACTTATTATTATTTTCAAAAAATTGAAAAACTCTATTTTTAATTTTAATATTTTTTAATCTATTCACTTTAACGGATTCGCACATTAAACTTAAAACATATCTGAAACATAATAACAAAATTATAGATGTATATACAAATAAATAAAAAAATAGTACAATAAAATTTTTTAAATCTTGCAAAAAAGAAGCAATTATTACTTATAATACATTCTTTCATGCACGTAATATTTTAAAGACTATTTTTTTTCTTTTTATAAGGCATGAAATTAAAAAGCTAAATTTTCAAAATTATGGAAATATTCAGAATTGTACACTCAATTGAAAAATATCTCCAACGAAAATACGTTCCTTGTTTAACATCGTGCCTTTACTTCATATAAAGCATCTGAAATAAGTAACGATATTTGGAAACATAACTGTCCCCAATGGCATGGTGGATAAGAGCGCTAATCTGGTAAAAGCCGGTTCCCCAGTTCGATCCCACCCTAGGTAAGTGTTCTTTCATTACTGTTATTTGAATAAATTAGAGATACACTATCTTGATAAAGGTGTAAGTTTCTCGAAAAGTTATATGATTTTTTTTTTTTTTTTTTTGCCTTTGAAACAAAAAAAAATTAAATACGGATATATGAAAAAAAAAAAAAAAAAACGGAAAAATTTTGTGAAAAAACGGAAAATTTTCTGGAATTTACGGGAAAAAAAATTTCCGTTAAAAAACGGAAATAGTACTGACGTCTGGATTGCCAGTACTATTTCCGTTTTTTAACGGAATTTTTTTTTACAGTGTATGCAATTTGTTAAAATATTTATTATAGACATAAGTAACCGCATTATATGGGCACTGGCAGAACGAAACCCAGGAAGAGAGAAGACTTTAGAACGGATATGACTCTAATCCGCAACCTTGGTGCCGTGTTTTTTTTTTTTTTTTTTTTTTTTTTTAATGATGATTATAAACATGAAATAACCTAAACTAGAAAATAATAATAATAATCAGAATTTCTGTGAATGACAGTTTTTAAAAGATATCAATATAAAAAGCAGTCATACTTTTTAACAAATAGCAGTTCAAAATTACGATCTGAAGATGTATATCTGCTAGTAAGTTGATTTATAACTGAAGTTAATACAACTATACACATAAAAAAGGCTTTTTGCCTTTTTAAAACACCCTGAAGCGTTGCCTCAAATCTACTGAATATAGGTTGCACAAGTAACAGTATTTTGTACACTACACGTTATACAATCGTGTAAAGGATTGGTGCTACTTTAGACGTAAGAAATTTAGCTTGTTTATGTATACCTGACGTTATGAAAAGGATGCATATCCAGTTCAGTCATCGATAGAAAGATTTCTTAACATTGAAATTCAATCAATCGACATAATCAATTTTTAGTTTGCAAAGCTGACTGATTTAAAAAAAAAAAAAAAAAAAAGGAGAAGAAAAAATTAGAAAAATTAAAAAATAAGTAAATAATAATAATAAAAAAATGAAATAAAAAAATGAAAAGATTGTTATAAAACTTATAAAGAAATAGGCTAAGAAAATTCGATATAATAATTTTGAGTGTATTCTTACTGTATATAATTTTATTTTTGAATAAATGTAATTCAAAATTACGATCTGAAGACGCATATTAATAACTAATTAGTTGATTTACAATCAAAGGTCAATGCAGTTTTTTTTTTTTTTTTTTTTTTTTTTTTTTTACTAACAAAAGATGATATCCAATTACTCAAATTCGAACTAAACATTTATTAATAATAATTTCTTTAAGTCTTCTGTTATAGGGGTTTTTTTTTCTGGTGAATTTGTTTGTTTGCAAATTACATATTTAAAAACCTAACAAAATAAAACAGTTAGCTGACAGTTTTTTTTTTTTTGTTGTTGTTAAATTAACACTTTATTTATTTATTTATTTATTTATTTATTGCTATACATTAAAAGAGATAACCTCAAGCAAGTTGACCAAATCAAACCCATTTACACCACTTGCAAACTACAAATAACCATAAAAAATTCTGAAACAAATAGAGAAGAATTGCGATGATAATAAATGTAAAAATAATGCCCAAGCTGATATAAAACTGCTTGATTTAATGAATTTCTAGATGAATTATTGAGCTCATACTAAATCCTTACGTTACTACTACGTCTTTCTGGATTTCTGCCAATCTGTAAAAACTACCAGACGACACATAGTACAATTTGTCTTTTGTTCGCTTTAAGAACTAGACCATATAGTACGACAATGTCTAGATGAATTTGTTTTTTAATTCTCAGCAAAAACTCTCAGAGCTTTAAATTAAATATGAAACAATGATAATTTTTATGTTGTTACAAGAAGTGAAACAATACAAATTTCTTGGCACGCAAAAATGTGTAAAAAGGAGGAAAAGGAGAGAAAGAAAAAGAATACCTATTGACAAAAACTGTGAATGGGCTTTTACACAGATTATAATAGCGCATGATATCTGTAATTAAGATGATGTGGGAGAGAAGACAATTAAGACACTTGACGTGCATAATTAGGGCGAAACTTTAAAGTTTTAGATAATGAATTTTATTTTTTAAAAAATTCGGTTTTGTGTATTTTTAGCATTTTAAATTTGAGGAGAATAAGATGAATGAAATTAAATTTTCTACCTACAAAATTAAAAAAATAAAATAAATAGTTAAATAAATGGAAAACTTCCTTATTGGCAAATTTTAATTACATGCCACAGTGGGCCAAGATTTTTGTTTTAAGCATTCAGCGAAAGTAAATTACTGCATAAGGATCGAATTTTTTTTTTTAGTTTTTAGGTTGTTGCATGTATAAAGCCACATTATACGCCACATATCACCATAATTACTTTGGAACAGAGGATAAATATTGTAGTTTTTCATGAAACGGACTGGATCCGTTTTCCAGAAATAACTTCGTGAGAAAATCGGAAAAAAGAAAAATGATAATAATAACCATTTTGTGTAAATATTTTGCTCGGAACATTTTTTTATGAATTACATTTTTAATATTTAGATGTATAACTTCAAATCTGCAGCACGATTTTCTTGATATAACATGTTACATCCATCTGATGGACAGGAACAAAAGCTCTAAGAGACAAAAGAACCGGCGGAGAAAAATCCCAAGGATAAAAGTACCAGTGGTCAAAATTTCCCCGAATAAAAATCCCACGTGTAGTTGCAATACTGTTTCAAACATAAGTTTAAAAGGGGGTGGGGGGGGGCAGAGAATTTATCACGGCCTTAGTGATAAAATTTTTCAAGATGCAGATTCTCAATAAGAGCATATAAGGATGCATTTTTTTTTTTTTTTTTTTTTTTTAATTCGGCATCCTCGCTCCTCTTTAAGGTGTCTGGGAAGAGAGTACAAAAACGCATCTCAATATTTACGGCCTGAATGATGAAATATTGTAAAATGCAGAGTATCAGAAAATAAACGCTATAACTTTTTTGAAATTCGACGATATGATTTTTGTCCACTGAGTTTTTTGTCAGTTGAATTCTTGACCGTGCGGTTTCTGACCGTGAACTCCATAAGGCTGTATTCTCAAACCCAAACTGGCTACTTCCTAATGTATTTCTGCATTCTTTTTTTGTGTAAACGCATGAGACTGGCGGATGGTCTTATTCAGAAATAGCGAAATCGAATAGTGTTTTTTTTTTCCGTTTTTCGATAAAAAGAGAAGAATTCTTAAGAAGTGCTGTCAAAGTTGTCGTCTTGCACCAATTTTTCCGAATGCGACAGAAATGTATCAGAAAATTTTGCGTGGGCGTTCTGTTGAGCGCCCTTAAGTGAAGTTATGACATAAGACACAAATCAAGGAATTTATTTCCTCGAATAATTAGTTTTCAATATCTGATTTTACTACTTTTTTTACGTCATAAAAGTAATCATTTATGTGTTAATTATTATAAAATTAATGAAACAATTTCACAATTAAATGGTAAGATGACAGCTACAACGAAGCAAATTTGACTTATCCTTTAAATACAAGAAGTTAAAAATAAATTTATGTCACCGAAGAATAATACAGAAATCACTGCTAAGCAGACAAGGATGCATCAAAGCCATTCGATTGTTCATCGGTGGTGAAGAAGAACTTTTAACGAACAAGAACTTATCTTTTTAACCGTTAATCACGTCGAACAAGATCGTCTTTATTCTCTTCTTATTGTTCCATCGGATACTTTAAACAAAGTGGAAGATTTAAACACGTTACTATAAAGAAGTGAAACGATAGCTTAATTAACTTCTTAAAATGTAAGAGATTTACAGATTTGTTGAGATCGTGAAGTATTAACAAATCAGTTACAGATTGGAAACATTGAAAAGTAAAAAAGTAAAATAAAATAATTGTATTTTATTAATTTTTAATTCATTGCATTATTTTGAAGTTATAGCGTAAAGTATTAAAGTGCATTCAAATTTTAACAGTCAATAATTTATTAATTATACTAATAAAGATGAAAAAATGTGTTCATAAGATAACTCACGAATTTTGTATCTGACAATAATAATAATAAGTTCACATTTTCTGAATACGCACTGCCTCAACCTACATACATGCACACATCAACATGTAAAGCTCGATCAAAATTCTCTCAGTTTTTACTCTTCATTTAAATTAGACGTGAAGGAGAGAAGGAATAGGGACATGAATTTAGTTTTAGAAGTTTTGAAGTGAAATTTAGGATTATTAATATTTGAGATAATGCAATGTCATCTATCGGGTGAAATTTGAATTACTTTCATTGTTTATACAAGCAAAATTTATATCAATATGATTTATTTCGCCTCTCTCTACATTTTTTTAAGTTAGAAAATATGGAATAGTTCAGGGATCAATCACCCTGTACATTGCGTTTTTTGTTTTGATAAACATATAAACTTGAATATAGATCGGCCCATATGTGAAAAGTGAATGCTTTTATTATACACCCAGGCTTTATATTTACCATTTTACGTAAAGTGATCTTTACCATTCCTAACATATTAAACATAAAAAAAATTCAGCTTTTAGCTTTTTTTTCTCACAGAAAACGACTATTTTGCTTATAGTATAATTGAATTCTGTACTCTTGATAACGTAATTCAATATGTAAGCTTTTCAATTATTTTTATCGTATCCATATTTTTCTTTTTTCTTCCATATTAATACTTGTAATATAGTACAAGGGACTATATTTTATACATAACAGATGGTATATACTATGTTTTTGGTATCCATGTTAAGTGTGTTGGGGGACACTGTATTATTGTCATTTCATTCATAATATCACAATTTTTGTTGGTAGTCGGTAATGTTTATTTAATGGTTATATACATAGATAGAAAAGTATAGAAAAGATTGATAGTATACAAAACATATTTCAGTTTTAAGACTTAAAATACACGCTCTTATTTTATATAAAATGACGTCATTTGCATCCACCGAAGAATTTCCAGATTTACGATCCAGTCTGAAACAACAATTATAGAAAAGTATGCACAGGACGTCACTATCGCGGAACAATACACAAACCCAGCAAAAAGCGATGTCGCCATTCAAGAAACTCGACAAAAGAAATCGGGTATCTAATTATTCATAAGCCTTCATTTGTTTGTAACGTTAATGTGGATACTAAAAATTAAATACAGTTTATAATAGCTCTCCATGTTTTATTAGAAATCATTCATTTATATTTTTTCAAAATTCGGAAAATACTATGACACGCGGATTAATAAAATTACATTCTTTCAGCTTTCTGATAGGAAATAAGAAGTAAATGCGGAACAAAAAAGTCACACGTATATATTTTAAAATACATTTTTTATAGCAGACGATATTCTTGACATCGTATTTTGATAACAATTTATGAGAAAATGGCAACAAAGAGATAAAGTAACCTACTATTTTCCCTTTACTTTCTACAGAAATGGAGTACTTCAGTTGCCAACATTACAGAAATGTATTAAAAACCACAAAAAAAAAAAAAAAAAAAAAAAAAAAAAGTAATAATATCTCAAAAATAAATTGAGATACATGTTTTAAACAAATTGCGGTAAAAGTACTTTTTTCCCTATTAACCGTACAATGATACATCTGCTTCGTTTTACGGTGCTTTACTTCTTAGGGACGACATTGTAATTGTTGCCCAAAAGAAATAGCATATCGGAGGCTAAAAACAATTAAGAAGGCGTTATTTGTAAACAGCGTATCTATAACACTATATACAGGCCGCTCACGCACTTATGCGTCATTCATAAAACTATCGCTAAGAAATTCTAAATTCTCCCCAGAAAGTTTGAGTAGTTATTTTTGGTTATTATAATTATAGATATTTTGTGAATAATAATTAAAAAAATGTGTGTTAAAATTTTTCTGGTGGCAATTCGAAATTTTGGAATAAAAAAAAAACCTACCAATTTGACAACACTGTTTGCGGCCAGTATAGTCATTCATTAAAAATGTACGTATATTTATTCAGGTAGTAATAAATATTACTACTCGTATCCTTCTTTTACTTAGAATTTAGTCAACTTTAAGTCCATTATAAGAGCAAGCAAGATCTTGATGGTTTTATAGTATTTTTTATATCAGTATGCAATAGATTGTACATAACTTTTATTTTCCTTCACAAAAGTATCTAGATTAATTGTTGCAAAATCTGCAACGTCAAAACAGGAGGGAGTGGAAGGGTGTCATTTGAATGTGATAATCACAGGGGCAGTGCAAGTATAAATCACATTCCTAGGAAAGCACTTAAATTAATATAAAGTAAAATAATCACAGTTAAGGCTCCCATTCCCGTCAGGTGAAGCGCTCGCGAGCTAATGTTAAACCTTATGTGGAGGTTATTTTCTAATTTGCATTTCAACAATTTTAATTATTTATTTATTTATTTATTTATTTATTTATTTTTCATTATCTTTACAACGCCCCTTTTTTACTTTTCGATTTTAGTTGCAAATATTAAAGTTACTTTCTCTTTCGAAACTGGTTCCGAAAATGAAAATGTCATTGTAAAAAATATCTGCAACCAAAATCGAAAAAGTAAAAAAAAAGGGGGGGGGGACGATGTAGCAATGCCCTTCAGTTATCGAATGCAAAAAAGAAAAATATATTTTAAAATGTCGAAATGCAAGTGAGATATTAGCAAATAACCTCCCTATAGGTTTAGCATTAGCTCGCGAGCGCTTCCTGTTGGAGACAGGAGCCTTAAGTAACATCTTCTACTGTCTGGCTTTGATAAGAAAGACTCTAGAACCGGTCTCGACTCGGTCCTGTTGCTAAGGTAACTGGTCAGTCGACTTTATTTTAGGGAAGTCCCGCATTTTCTTTTCTCCCATTCAACCGATCATTCCGAGAATTAGCGGTCTTTTTTTTTTCCTATGTATGAAGTTCCCTCCCTACAAGTTTTAGAACCTTCGAAAACAGGAAACCTACTCAAGATTTTTCTAATCTCGGCCACACAGTAATAAAAGATGCATTTTTAAAATCTGCAAATTATATAACAAAAGTAAGAGCAAAATTATTACGATTCAAATACTGACATTTTATAAAATCTTATAAGTCTGTATCAGAACCCTTAATATCTACGCATAAAGGTATTGAAGAACTTTCTTTTATTCAGAAGATGAACAGAAAGACAGTTTATACAATGTTAATTAATTTTACGGTATCCTACATAACTTGAAGCTGGGGACTTATTTCACGCTCTGATCACAACAAATTACAACAGTTTTAAAACACCTCTTCCAAAGTTAACAAACATCTGCCCATGTCTACAATGTTGCTAAACATTTTAAAACTTTAAACGCGCACTTTTGTTTCTTCTCCATGACCTTTTAATGAAGTATAGCACCTCCAACTCTGAAACATTGGAACCAATTAGGTCAACATTAAAACACTGGACCAAACTTTCATCGTCAGCCAAGCCGCATTGTACACGCAATAAATATATGCAACGTAAATTACAGATGTCCCGTTTCTAACGTTTCAAATAATAAAAGAGGAGAAAGGGGCCTGGCCGAATTTCGATTCTAGTCTTTTGTCCTTAGCGGGCCCCGTGTGACGTTCCCCGATGACTAATGACCAGACGTGATTTTAGCGGACAACAACCGGTGTTGTTCTTTCGAAGTTTTAAACAACGCATCCACGCTTTGTAAAATTTTCCAAAAGCTGCTTGGGAGAAAAGTAGAAATTATCTCGCAATGAGTAATTTTAATTAGTACCAGAATCCCAACAATGCGATCTAAATGTAAATTACAAAAGACCAGACAAAACTTGTGTTAGAGGCAGAATTTAAAAATCAACTTGCAAAATTTTACCGGTATTTAATATTTTGAAGAATGGTAAAATTTCGAATGATTTAGTATTTGTTCCAGTAGTATTTTAATTTTGAGTCCAAAATTTATTATGACTATGTTCGAAAATAGTTGCAGTTTTTTCACGATGCAGTAAAATGATTTACATTACTGGATATACATATACTCCAATTCATGTACCGTAACTTACGGAAGCAACGCTATACGGCGTTTATGAGTTTAAAATTTGGAATCTGTTTTCGTGGTTATGCTTTGTTGTTTGTGATTCGTCATTCGTATATACTGTTTTGGTGTATGAAAGACGAGCTTTTTCGCATGATAGATTATACAAAAAAAAAAAAAAAAAAAAAAAAAAAAAAAAACCGTCAATCACAGTTTCTTTGGATTATACAAAAGCCGTTATACACAGTAGACGGGGCGCGAAATTTTTTCAAACTTTAAGGTGGTTCGCATAGTAATATAGTTTGGAAATCCCTGGTCTAAAAGATAGAATACTATGTATGAAGACGAAGACACAAACAAAATTATAGACAATACGAAACGCATGAACATTAAACAGATAGCGTTTCGACGCATAAAGACTTGGTAATAAAATCTAAAAAAAAATTATTTGCGCGCTATCTTTTTTCTCCCTCTCTATGCAATATTGGAGTCGATCAAGGCAAAAATTTGGTCTTCCTGGGAGCCCCTTCATAAAATTCTATCTAATACAAGAGGCCCCTTCACAAAATTATATTTACTAAGAGCAGCTCCTTCATAAAATTCCATTTACTAAGAAAAACACCTTCATAAAGTTTCCCGTAATAAAAGGAATCCCTCGAAAACTGCTTCTTAATAATAAAAAAATAAATAAAATAAATAATAATAATAATAATAATAATAAAAACCTTCGCTTCACAAAGTTCTATTACATAAAAAAATATCTTTCTTTATTATTATCATATTTTGTTAGAATTGAAATGTGCAACTTACAAACAAAACAAACTCATCAGAAAGGAAAACTTTAGCAGAAAGACTCGGAAAAATTAATATTAATAAATGCTTAGTTACGATTCTAGTAACTTAAGTTTTCATTACGAAATTTTATTTTTTCATAAAAACATAATACATTTCACAGAAATGAGCTCCCCCCCCCCCCATGGGCGTAACTAGAGAATTTTTCTAGGGGGGGGGGGGGGGGCACGACCCCATCTATTTGATAATTTCCAAACAATAATACTAAACACTTTTGTTAAGCCATAAATACTCAACATAAAGCTCATCTATTGATACATTCTTATAAACGTATAGTCGATCATAAAAACTAGAATAAAACTTTCTTTTATCTCATACAGTTTTTTTTTTAAATATTACACATCGCGTCTTTTGTCAATAAATGTTTCAAAACAATGGGTGAGGGCAGAAAAAAATTCGTATTGAAATCTAATCAATGGGTAATATACCAAAAAACGTGAAAAGTTTTGGCTTATTACAAATGCGAAAATTAGACACGGATAAGACAGATGATTCAGTATGTTTGATTTTTTTTTTTTTTTAATAGCTTCCGCGCCCGTCACGGAAATTGAACAAAATTCGCTATCAAGCTCCACTTTCTGGCCGTTTTTCAACAAAATTTTATGCAACTAGGGGGCTCTGCCCCCTACGAGCTACGCACGTCAACTCTAAAAGCACGCTAATTCGATCGGCTTAAATTTTTTTTTCGGAAGAATGAATTATAATTCAAATAACAGTGGCGATCTCCCTGCTAACGGGTTGTTTTCGTCTTTGATTAAATCAGATCAGTGAAACATGTAAAAATAAGCTAATAACTATAAAATGAATTAAGTAAACAGAGTCTTTGTCTTCTCGGTATTTTTATAAGTTTTTTAAAATAAGACATTTTAAATGCATCGCATTTATTTTACTCATTTAAACATAAATATAACAAAAAAATCATATATATAGACTTATACTATCGTGATAATCTTATGTTCGACATCGCCTATACTTTGATCCACTGTGCGGCGGCGGCGGTGACAGCGTTAGTTACTTTTTTTTAGAATAGAGAGATACTTATTATGTTACGTCTAAATGTATGCCTATAATATTACATCTAAATATTAAATTTAGTCAAAAATATTCATAAATTCTTTACTTGGCATATAGTCAACCTGGCATCTATAATCAAAAACGTATATAGGAAGTTTGGTTCGATTCAATCCGTAATTTCAGACACTTTCCGATGATACAAAAGAAAAATCGCTATCACAGTGCCCTTCTGATGGAATATTCCGAATTTCAACCGGGACTTGACGATCATAGTCAAAAACATATGTATGAAGTTTGATTGAATTTAATGCATAAATTGATTCATTTCCCGATGACATAATGGCGAAAAAAATCGCTATCAGAGCACCTCCTTCAGGCGGAATTTACCAATTTCACTTAAGATCGGCTGGTTAAAGATAAAAACATATATATGAAATTTAGTTCAATTCTGTGTATAAACGTCATACGCTTCTCGATTATACAAAGAAGATACTCGGAGATAAAGCATTTTGTAAAAACGTGTTTTACAAGATCTTTGACACCTTGTAAATCCGTTGAAAACCGCGGAAGTAAAAAAAAAAATTCGATTATAAATACTTTCTTCTATCTTCAATAGAAGAAAGTATAAAAGAGAGCCCCAACACTACGAACAGCTAATTTTGACATCATATTTATATTTTTTGGAACATTTTATCAAAAGATACCAAACGAGAAATCATTCGACGAAGTAGTTTAGGTTTATCTTTTACTTTTGGAATGTATAACGCAGCTGTAAAGTTTTCAACTACTATAGTGTTAAACTAGTTTTTAATAGTTGTAAAATAGACTGCGTTGGGTTGGGTTGATTTTTTGACGGCCAATTATCTACACGAGGGATATAGGCCCGGGGGGAGTGCCCTCCGTGGGGGTCTTTCTAAGGGAACCTAATCCGTATTAACGCATGGAAGATCCACGGCTCGAAGAAAACCACGAAAACTCCGAACGATTAGGCCAACGGGCGCGACTGGGATCGAACCCAGCACCTCCCGTCTACCAGCTTCGAGAGCAGAACCTCTCGGCCACTGGTGGGGCGTAAAATAGACTGCAAAGTGTATAGATTTTAAAGTTTAACTCAAAAACTACTGGGGGACTGAGCTGAAATCTTAAATTCCCATATTCGAAGCTTGTATAGAAATCAATTTCAGTTAAATATTCTATAAATTTATAAAAATTAATTTTTGGTTATAAATTTCATAATTTAAACTTTATATATTTTATATTCAATAAAAAATTGTAACCCATGAAAATTTTAACAGAAATCGCTTTCTAGAAGTTTTAGCGAATCCAAAATTAAAGATATTTTCACATTACATTAAGTAGTTTAAATTATGCTTAAGGGTAGGTTCGACTTCTTTGGATAAAAAATTTCCATTTTTTAATTTTGCATTTTCTGCATCTCTTAAGTGTGCAGATTCTATTCCTAAAGCGTTTTTTGGCAATCCAATAATTTACAATATTTTTTGCTTGTCAATCATGACGCTGTTGTAAAACTTTACACATTTTTTCCCCCTCGAAACCATGTTTTTAAAACTGGGCGACCTTCTTTTTCGAGGACTATTCGATTGATTTCATTCACTTTTTATTTAAAAGAAAGTTAATTTCTGCTGGAGTTTATACAACGGAAAAGTATAATTTTCATTCATTATTTTTTCAAGCTTATAAAAGATAAAAAAAAAAAAAGATGAAAAATATTACCTTTTTTTTTTGTTCAAATGACCACAAATTTGGCAAAAATCAACTATTTAAACTAAATGTTGATATAATCTCTAGATAATTTGACGACCTTTCATAATTCGGCGACTCAATTTGTTTCAGCTGCTTTGCTTGTGACCTAAGAAAAATCATCGCCCTATTGGAAGTTCACGGCGGGCATTTGAGGTACTTCCCGTCACACATGGCGTCTTATTCATTTTTTTTTCTTTTACACACAAAAATTTAAATATATAACTGAAATTTCAATAAATGTAATACATAAAGTTCGAAAGTTGTATCTCTTTACTTTGTAACCCGTAAAAAAAAAAAAAAAAAAAAAATCTTAAAAATTACGTGAATTTTAAACCAAAGAAATAGAATCTCCCCTTACGCATATTACAGTTTGTTTTGCAACTATTAAAAATAAATTTAATATTTTTCAGCTGTAAAATTCTTAAAGATACATCACCGAATGACTTCTTGTTTAGTATCACCGTAGATCAAATTTTCCAAGAAATCCAAATATGATATTAAAATTAAGTGTTTATATTGAAAATTTTAAAATTTGGTACAATTTCAGTATGAAGACGGCCCTCTAAGCTTATTTTTAAACATAAATCGAAAAAAAAGTCATAATACCTAATCGAATGGCTATTTTCATTTTCCTCTCCAACAATTTAGCGATCAAAATGTATGGAGGATTGATTCTTTTATCTCTCTCTCTCTCAGCATTTTCTGAAAATCTTTTGTCTTTATCAAAAAATGGAAGGAAAAGTTCAATTGCATACTTTTTTAATAAGAGCAACTGCCAATATGACACATTTGCGAACAAAAATAAATTGAAAATGTGTCAGCAAGCAGCCAGTTTCGATTGTAGAACAACCTTCACCAACATTATTCTACAATTAAAATTCTTTTTTAAAAATATTGCATGCATATGTATGCAAAAAATTTTAAAGTCATACGTCTGCAATCCATGGAATGCATAAATGATCGTATGGAAAATTTCATACATTAATAATAATTTATATATATATATATATATATGAGAGGCCCGAAATTTAAAATTTAGATAAGATTAATTTATATATATATATTTTTTTACCTAGATAAATTTACCTCGATCGATCTTTCGATCTTTCATTTTCGTCGTGCGTTTCATTGTCGGCCTTTGCAATATTATCAAAAGATGCTAAAAATAGACTTTAAAAAAACTGAGACTGCTTTTCATTATCTTCTCTTTTCTGCGCCCTCCTTTTTCTATAATAATTTCGCTCTTTTTTTCTTTTCCGAAATTTTGGTAATACGTATAACTTTAAAATCAATATTGTTTAATATAGAAAAATCAAAATAAATAATTTGTACGATTCTCAATAAGTTATGTGTCAAAGGATCTGGTTGTCAGTATCGGTTGCATTAAGTGGTCAATGGAATTCAATGTAAAATGATAGTAAAACTGTCAGAGTCGAAATTAATTGGCCTTTCGCAAGGGAGGCGAGATGATTTGGGGATTCGTTCTGTCTGTTTCGTCTTCCGCGTTGTAATTTGAGTGTTATAATAGCATCGTTTTCTCTGATAAGGAATAAAGAAGCAAGATTGCATGTGAAAATTCAGCGTCCTTGAATTGTTGTTACACAAAGTAGGCCCCTTCCCCACCCACAACAAGCAGATCCCAAGCTAAAGAACAGCTTTCGTACGGCTAATATGTAAACTGCGATCTGGATTATCGGGGCACTTGGAGTTTGCTCAAAACAAACTTTATAGGGATGAAGCACAAGAATACAGGTGATAAAGGTTAAAAAAAAAAAAAAAAAAAAAAAAAAAACACGAATCCATTGATTTTTAACGGTGCTTTTTTCAGCGGCCCTTAAAACAGTTTACTGGTTGGTCCCTCTTCATCTATGCGCCCCGTGTGATCGCACACCATTTAGGCCGGCCCTGATTATAAAATATTTCTAAAAGGTATATATAGAATAATCACAAGACATCTCTTAATCGTTCACAAACTGTACTATACGTAAGTAAAGCTGAATTTATAGGTAAGTAGATGTATTGGAATTACGATAGTAATAAATAACTATCCCCCACCTAGAGGTCTGCACGTGCCGTACTTTCAAGGCCCGGCCCGCTGTAAAATTTAAAAGTTCAGTTCGGCCCGTTTATATTTTCACAGTTCATGGCCTGGTCCGTGGAAAAACCAATTAAATCAAGCCCGATCCGGTACAACTCAAATTCGACAAAAAATTCAAATTTTTCTTAACATACAATTAAGATTCTTTTAAAGAATACTGCATACATATTTAGTGGATAAATTTACAATATATTTTAAAATTTCGATGCGTTCGCTTGACAGAAAATACACCAATAGCAACATTATTATTGATTACTTAGAGTCTCAGACGTTTCAAAATTCAAATAAGGATTCATAAAAAAAATAATGTAGTTTAGTATAAAAGAAAAAATGGAGGGTTAAAAACATAACTTTTGAAGCTGTATAACAAAAAGCAGATTTGTGAAAATATTTCTCTGTCATTTATTAAGGCTTTTTTCAAATCCAAAGGAGCTACTTTCTGACACATTTATGAATTCATTTCTTTTCGGAAACGCATAAGACTGGCTGGAGTTCTTATTCATAAACTGTGTAATCGAATGGAATTAACCATTTTTTTTTTTTTTTTTTTTTTTTTTTTATAAATATAATATATTTTTGAGAAAATACTATCAAAGTTAGTGTTTTGAATCGAATTTGCGAAAGCGATAGTACGGGAAAGGAAAACAAAACTTGCAGTCACATGACAAGAATCTAATATCTGGATAAGTAATTTATTTACCAAAAAGGGAAAACGCTATTCGATTCCAAAATCACTTTAATAGCCTTTACAGTTAAAAGTTAATCAGAAAATGTGTCAGAAAGTTTCGCACTGTTGAGCAATGAATTTAAGAAACCCTTAAGTTGTATTTCCAAAGATTCCGTTAACAGAAGTTCATTATCGCTATTAATATTTTTACAAAACATATTGCCTACTCTATACATCCTGAGAACAATTAAGTCCAGTTCCGGCCCGGTTCCACTATGTAAAAAAAAAAAAAAAAAAAAAAAAAAATGCAAACCTGATGTCGGCCTGGTACAAGTCTGCTGAAAAAATTAAACTCGGACTCACACCATGTAACTTTCCGATGCCGATCTCTACGCTGAACATGTTATATTTCTGCATTGATATTGTCAAACAAGAATCCCCTCATGACGCACATCTATACTTACTCTCGAAAGTCATACATTGAAAATGGCTCATATTTTACTGACTTCGTGTAAATTTTTATATCAGGCCGGTAGGCCCGTTTAATTTTTTTATCGGCCCGGCCTGGTCCGTAAAGGGAAAAACTGGGAAATTTCATTAGTGGCCAGTGGCTGGTAGCAATAGTTTTATAAGTGGCCACTTTCTTTAAAATGGTGGCTGCTTTTTTAATTAGAAGAACTAAATAATAAAATTTGGTTAATTTGTATTAGTATTAAGCTACATTTGAATAGACCAGATGATTAGTATAAACATATTGCAATCAGAAAAAGTAAAATCCTTGATGGAATGCAAGAAAATTTTAATCTAAATTTGTAAGAAAGTGGCCGCTGACAAGCCACTTTTTCTCAATTAGTGGCCCTGTGGCTGGTGGCTAGTACTAATTTTGCACTTTTCCGGCCCGGCAGGACCGTTCAATTTTTTTTTTTTTTTTTGCCGGCCCGACCCGTTGTAAAAATTGTCCTAATTTTGCCGGACCATGCCATTTGAAAGTTCGCCTTTATTTTGTCGACCCGTCCCGCGGGCCGAGAAGGTACGGACCTTGGGAGCCCGGGTCCAAGCAGACCTCAACCCCCTTCGAAGACATACTTAGGTATGAAAAATTAGATAAATGTTTATGAAGATTAAGTAAAAGTAACAATAAAACTATTTTCCTTCTTGTAAAAGATAATCTAAAAATAATATTAATGAAAATAAACATACCCTTGAATATTGTCTGCTGTTTTCTCTTTCATATATGATATAGGGATGGTAGCACAGTTCAGTATACAACTGATACACAGAAAACGTTAGCCAAAGCAAAACGCTGCAGTTAGGTTATCTTTGAGACAAGACATAGCACCACGATTTTTATGCGTAACTTCCCAGAATTTAGCGAAGAAGTTCTACCACGAAGGACATTCTGTACAAAAGGGGAGTAGTAATTGCCTTATCTCACAACATCTCACAACGTACAACAGAGTATCCCTCTACTCTAGTATTCCGCTTTGCGAGCTTCAGGCTTCAGGCATAAAAATATCGAGACCTTTCAAGTTCCTTCCAAACCAAGAATCAATTTTATATCCGTGCGTCTTGTTATTTATCACTTTTAGGCTTTCATGACTGCCCCCCTCCCCTAAATGGTAACACAGTAAACTAAAAGTTGCGTTTTATTGGGGTCTTGTTATTATTACTTATCATTTATAGCACTACTGCTCTTTTAAAAAAATCTTTAAAATAAAAATCATTTTTTCACTATAAAATATTTTTGGGAGGTCCAGCTAGAAATCTGGGGGGGGGGGGGGTCCAGGATCCCCCTGGACGCCCCCTTCTTACACCCATCCCCCCCCCCCCCCCCCGTAAAATGGAGATACGAGGAGAAAAAAAGGAGGGGAGGAAACTGCATCAATACTTTGCTATGTCAAACTGATCTCTGAATCTCTTATCAAAGCTTTACTTTTCTAAAATAAATATGCCACGACATATAGGAATAACGAATAATAATCATATTAAATATTAATTATATTGATGAAATGTTGAAACTCTTATAATTTTACATACCTTTAACGCCATCCAAAAAGATTTGCTGTGAAGAATCGTGAAAATAAATTACTTTGAACATTTTAGAAATCATGATGCACCAAACACCACAGTATAAAACTATATACACGTTCATTCCACAAACTACAGAAATCACCTTTTTCAAGCACACACAAAAAAGAAATTTAGTACATGTGTTTCTGAACATTATGTTCTTAGCTGCTTGGCACCCACAGAACAATTTAGCAAAATGCTTCAGGTGATAGGTGAAAGTAAGTTAAATTAATGATTAAGACTGTAAATGTATAATGAGGTCGTAAGATGATACTGAAAATTAGAATGGTATGTTTTCTTTGACACATGTTTGAATGTGCAATTGCTAGTATCCAGCAAACAAGAAAGATTGATGATCCAACACTAATTGGATACAGGAAATCGTTATCTTTTTTAAGCACCTCTCTGTAAGAGTTTTTTTTCCTTTCAGTTACTTTAACAACTAAATGAATATCTGTAGTAATTTGAAATAGAAATGCTTTTAATCAGAAAATTTTACGGAATAAGTTGTATATATCTATGGACACAAAAGTAAACTTTTTATGCATTTTTGAAAATTTTAGGAGAAAGAGAGAGAAGAAAATAGAGAGATTCATTGTTTATTATTGAAAAAAAGAAAAGGTGCAAACAGATACTGATACTTATAAATGTTTTCATATTTGTATTGGGAACGAATTAGAAGATAAAATATCACTGTAAAAAAAAAAAAAATCAAGTAAAATTACAGACAAACTCCGGCAGCAGAGATTGCAGACAATGTCCGTAAAAAAAAAATTTGAACTGTAAATTATAAATCACCCGTAATTATACAATGTAGAAAATATATGATCAACCCGTAAAAAAGGGGGTTACTATTTCTAAACTGTTAATATGGATTACTCTGTGAAAGAATGGACAATGCCAGTAAAATTAGAAGTCAGCTTAATGTTAAATAAATAGGATGGCCCGTAAAATTGGAATTAGTTTTAAAACGTTAAAAAGGTAGCCCTTAAATTTTAAACGCGTGACCACAGGCATTATTACTTTTTTATGGGTTCATTCTGTGATGAAACAAGGGGCATCAATCACGGTATTGCTTGATTGACTCCTGCTTTTTAAGCAGGAATTTTTTATTGTGATTGCTATTACCGCTATTTTCGAATGGCAGTATTCGCTTTATTTAATGTGTCATTAAGTAAAGCAAATATTACTGTTTGGAGAGTAATAGCATTTTGTAATAGCAGTACATAGTAATAGCATTACTATAAAATTATTAAATCCAGCTTCCAATAGAGGACTAAATGTGCGCATGATGGGTGTTTAGAAATTAGAAAATATCTACAAAAATGCTGAAAACTTATGGAACATTCTAAAAATATTTTTTAAAAAAATGATGATTGTATGATTTTTATTTTAAAACATTACAAAGCAAACGTCGAAATATAGATAAGACTAATATCTAAATATAATTTGAATTAGGCAATATAAAGTAGATAGAGCGCAGAATGAATTCTAAAAGTGGGGAGACAAGAGTTTTAGGGGAATTTTTATGATAAGCTGTTACCTTTATGATACTAAATAAAAAACCTTTACTCTCATTCACAATTTTTTCTCTTAATATTTAACTATATTTGGAGGAAAAAAAATTCCTCACCTCTCTTTTCCAACGCACATCGCAATATACATAACACTTTAAAAATCTTTGTGTCATATAATACCAAGAAAAGTGACTTCTTAAGGGAGCAGTTTACCTAAAAATTGGTCGAAATGTCTTGTATATTAAATGAAAGTCCGTTTAATTGTGAATATTTTGACACCTCATTTTTATCCATACAGTAAATATATCGCGAGATATTGTAAATTTTGTTAATTAGAACCAGCGCAATTCCCCAAACAAATGAAAACTTTAAACGGCTTTTTCTCCATGTTCATATTTTCTTCACTTTCATGTTTTCAAAATGCTAAGACTGTATTGCCATGTTTTGCATTTGAGATAGAGAATTAAAAATTTTTATACATGTTCGTTATTATATATTTAATAAATCTGCATTTGGAATTACCCTTTAGGTTTTTTGTTATTTTTTAAACAATAAAATATATGAAGATGTGTTAGATTTCATCATTTTGTACTATATGTATCAGTAAAAAAATAATATTACAGTACATTCTCTGTAAGGCGGACTCTGTGTAAGACGGAAATCTGTCTAACTCGGAAAGATTTTCAAGTCCCTGCGAATCCATAGACATAGAGTAAAATTTGTTTAAGGCGGAATATTGTCTACAGCGGAAAAGTTTCTTGGTCCCAATCGATTCCGCCTTAGACAGAGTTTACTGTAAATGCAATACTATTAGATGTACCTAAAAATCCACACGCAGTCTTGTGTGATTTTTAGATATATTTGAAAATGTTTAAAAAAATTGGGCAAAAATATTAATGTTTAAAAAAGTAGTAAATTTTTTTAAAAATTCAAATTTTTTTAAACTTAAAAAAATGAATTAAATATTACAGTTATTTTTTTTTTTTTTTTTTTTTTTTTTTCAAAATGGACGAGTTTTTTAACATTGAAATGCAGTGAGTTCATCGTTTGAACAATGAACATCATTTGAAAATTGTTGAAAAGTTTTGTCCCCTTAAATGCATAATTAAAAGAAGCTAACGCGATGCTCTTCCGGTGTGTGTTTCAGTACGAGAGCATTATTTTCCTTTTTCGATCTGCATATTCTTGACTATCAGATGCATAAAATTACTTTCTTTAACATAACTAAGCGATAAGTTTAACAAGTGTACCCTAGTTGCAAAACAGCATTGGACCAATATTGTTTGTTTTGTCTGTTAATTGGCCAATATTGTCAAGAAATATTTCGCCCTTTTATTGCCAATATTTTCGCAATGTAATAAAGCCAAACATTCTGTAATAGTAGAAATTCATAGAGAATACTTCCAACGTAAAGCCAATATTTAACCAATATTGATATTTTATTCGTATTTCCGATGAATGCAAAACTGGCGAATATTGGGCTCTCATCTTATAAATATATATAATGTTGGTTTACTATTGGGATTTATTTCTTGATTTCTTCATAAATTAAAGTGGCCTAATATTTTATCTTCTCATAAATTCTGCCCATTGACCATTTTATCTCATAATCCCAATTCGCCCACTTCGAGAAAATAAATCGTGCGGCGTGGAACAACCTTGTTACTGGAGTTAATCACAAAACTTATGACCTCTCAATAAGATAATACAATACAAACCCCTCAAAAGATTTCAACTTGAACCGCAATTAGGCAAAATGAAAGCAAGCTGTTTGTTCAGTCTACTGGCCACTTGGAATTCATTTTAAATCCCGCTAGCTTACTGAGCAATTATGCTTACTATAACCTCATTAAACTCAGTTGGGCAGCCTTTTGCACTGCAGCTATTACCTTTTGAAATTAATATTTGCGTAAGGATATAGGTTTCAAATATGCTCTCAATATTTAGAGGGCTTTACTCCAAGTTATTGTTTAAATCATTTTAGGAGAAGTGCACTAGAATAATAAGTGTTTCAATTTTGAAATGGACTTTAAGTTTCGCGTCCAGTTTTCGACCGGGGGAAAGTTTTATTATGAGTTTTAGAAAGTCTGTGTGGAAACTAAAATCCGCCCCGGCTTTGGCAGCGGAGCTAATTTGGGGGAAGTCGAAGCAAACTATCGAAATGTAATTTCGTCGTGTTTGTTGCTTGTAAATGAAATTTTGGTATTGTGAAGAGTTTCGTGATGAAAAATTGGTGAAGGTTGGATTGACTGTGGTTTTAATATTGGAATAGTTAGAGGCGAGTTTGGCTGACAGAATTCATTAAATGTGTTGGAGATTAAATTTTCATAGTTTGATGTTAGCATTAATATATAGCTGTTTCTCGTTTCATTTTCAATTCTTTGCTGTGAGCAGATCGGTTTGCGAACTTTCTTTCTCTTAAATTCGTTATTTATTCCATTCATGTATAAGGAGAAGCATTAATAGAAGGATGGAATAACATGGTTTTAGTGGTGGTGGGGCAGAGTTTGAGAAATACATTTTTTTTTTTTTTTAATTTACTGATGAGAATTTATTTAGTATAGTTTTGTTGTAACGGTATTTGTTAATAGAATTTTTTAGTGTTTTTCTGGAATTTCTAAAAAATTTCACGTTTATTGCTTTAATCTATTTGCTTTCTCCGTCCAGTTAATCATCTTTTATCATCGGTAGCTTTTCTCATAAAAAAATCATAATCATCATAAAAATCATCATCATTTCTCATAAATTTTGCTGTGAGCAGATCGGTTTGCGAACTTTCTTTCTCTTAAATTCGTTATTTATTCGATTCATGTATAAGGAGAAGCATTAATAGAAGGATGGAATAACATGGTTTTAGTGGTGGTGGGGCAGAGTTTGAAAAATACATTTTTTTTTTTTTTTTTAATTTACTGATGAGAATTTATTTAGTATAGTTTTGTTGTAACGGTATTTGTTAATAGAATTTTTTAGTATTTTTCTGGAATTTCTAAAAAATTTCACGTTTATTCCTTTAATCTATTTGCTTTCTCCGTTCAGTTAATCATCTTTTATCATCGGTAGTTTTTCTCATAAAAAAAATCATAATCATCATAAAAATCATCATCATTTCTCATAAATTTTGCTGTGAGCAGATCGGTTTGAGAACTTTCTTTCTCTTAAATTCGTTATTTATTCGGTTCATGTATAAGGAGAAGCATTAATAGAAGGATGGAATAACATGGTTTTAGTGGTGGTGGGGCAGAGTTTAAGAAATACATTTTTTTTTTTTTTTTAATTTACTGATGAGAATTTATTTAGTATAGTTTTGTTGTAACGGTATTTGTTAATAGAATTTTTTAGTGTTTTTTGGAATTTCTAAAAAATCTCACGTTTATTCCTTTAATCTATTTGCTTTCTCCGTACAGTTAATCATCTTTTATCATCGGTAGCTTTTCTCATAAAAATTATTAAACATTTAAAAAAAACTACTGTAAAGCATTGCATGCTTTAAAATATTTTAATATACCGGGTGTCTTAAAAATGACTGATGAATTTTAAAATTCAATAACTTCCAAACTGTGACAGATATAAAAAAAATTCTTCCAGGAGGGTTATGTACGATGTCAGGAGCTTTTGACCTGTGATTCTTGATTTTAGTTCGAATTTCAAACAATAGATTGCGCTGAGAGCAATAGGCGCTCAGTCCAGACCCGATTTTTGGTACTTCTAGATCCTTTCAATGCATTTTAATCTCCTTTTTCACGTGGAAGAAGAGAGAGGTCGAGAAATCGAGCCTGGATTTAGCGGTTTTTGCTTGCAGCGCCATCTATCGATGTTATTTGTAACTAAAACTGAGAATCACGGCAGAAAAACTCCTGACATCTTACATAACACTCCTGCAAGAATTTTTTTAATATCTCTCACCATTTGCAAGTTATTGAATTTTAAAATCCATCAATCATTTATGGAACACCCGGTATATATATATATATATTACGAATCATTATGTTATTTTATATTTTTATATTTTTACGTGACTAAAATAATATCATAAAAAATGCATTATAAATAAAGCGACATAAATGTAAATTTATAGATATTATACTTCCCAACTTCAAACTTTCTAACATTTATAGCATGAGCAGATGAGCATTTGTTGATAACTAAGCTGTTAGTGTCACTATTCTAGTCTTGCATTTACTTAAACGAGTAAAGAACGTATGCCATGTTTCAGTTGCAGGTAAATGAATGTAGTCGTAGAAAGAAAAAGTGAACATCCCCTTACTAACTCTGCAACAAATTATTGTAGAAAAAAGTCACTGGTACCAAGCGATTGGAAATAAAATCTACTGCCATGTTTCAGGTGTTGGTAAAATGAATGCAGCCGTGGAAAGAAAAAGTGAACACCCCCTACTAACTCTGCAACAAATTATTGTAGAAGAAAGTCACTAGTACCAAACGATTAGAAATAAAGTCTACTTTTAAATGATATATATATATATATAATTTGCTTTGGGGGGGGGGGGGGGCATCTACATATCAAAATGAACCCAAACTTTGTTTTTTTTTTTCAATACCAATACCTAAGTTTGACACCATAAATAAGTTCGACACCCTTCAATTATAGCCTAAATCCAAATTTCCATTAAATTAATAACGATTAATTTTCGAGAAATTAATTATTTAAAAATGACCATATTTTAGGGGCTCCATCCAAATTGAAGTTCCATACTCGATTGTTGAAATGCTACAGAATGACTATGTCATTTTTATTCATGTATTATTTCTCGCAAATAGTACCATGTCCCTGGCTTAATATCTTTCGACTATTGTGAACCAAAATGTTTCAATAAAATTAGTAAAATATATATTTTTTCAAATTACGCGTTTCGGCTCATTATAAACGACCTCTTCAACCATCATTCTGACGTTTTTTAATCGTAATTCGTAAACTACTTGGAATAAAAATTTGAAATTGAAAATTCGTATAAAGGGCATAATAAATATAAATTTATCAAAAAAAGTTGTAAGTTGCAATTAATACATTTTTTTTTTCGAATATTAATTTCAAAATTCATAATTTATATTCTAAAATTTTCAAAATTACAAATTCAATGTATGTTTGGTTTTTTTAGTATTATATTTAGTATTTTTATTTTAGTATTTTTATTTTTATTTTAGTATTTTTAGTATTATATTTAGTATTACACACAAAAAAATTATCACATTGGGATTATAATTTCAGGAGATATTAATAAAAATATGAAGTAATTTAACATTAGAAGCTCTAAATTTTGAATGTTTATAATTCAAAACCTAATCATCCAAATGACTTGAAATTTCGTTTCTAGGCATAGTTTGAACCGAAGATTTAAAATATATTGTCAAAATTGGGTGTCGCTATTGAAAAAAAAAAAACCAAAGTTTGGTCTGGCTTTGATTTGTAGATGGCCCTCTAAGCAAATTTTGTAAACATCATTTATAAGTAGACTTCATTTCTAATTGCTTGGTACCAGTAACTTTCTTCTATTATATTTAGTTGCAGAATCAGTAGGGGTGTTTACATTTTTTTTTTTTTACCACGACTGTACACTTTTTTTTCTGAACACACACACACACAAAAGAAGCAAACATACATGCATATTATCGGTATATAAATTCGTTTAACTAATATTTTCTACAATACACTAATATTTGAAGGTATAGAAAAGGTAAAATTTCATTTAAAATTTTACCACATAAGAAACACACGTTCATTTTTCTATTCAGGAACTGAGTTTATTTAAACTTATCCATAAAATAAAGTAAACAACAACAACAAAAAATCTTTAGAAAAATTGTAAGTTGCTATTCAGCATGAAATATTTGCATGCTCCAAATCTGGCTGTATGTCGCAGTTACTAGAATATAAACCGTGACGACATAATTTAAATTCACAGAATACCCATGAATGAATAATGAAAAAGAAAATTTTAGCAAAACACAAAAAAAAGCTTTGCTTTATGTTTATTTTTTCTTTTGAATTTCGCATGTGTTTACAGCTTAAGGCACTTTGGGAGTAATTTAAGCCTATCTGATTAATTTAAACAATTAATTTGAAAACTATACACATAAATATCTGGATGTCACTTCTCGGTTTTTATACTGTTCTTTCATTAGTTCCACCGTTTACCTTGTAATTCGGCCTCACATAGTCAGAATATTATTCTATGAGTCATCCCAGTGGGACAATATAGCACCTCACCGGCGGCTCACGGCTTCCTTTTGTCCCCTATACCGGCCGCCCGTACCAAATGATGAGGGGCCTGTAGGTAAATTTAAAAGGTTGCCATATTATTGTAAATCATGCCAAAATTTGAAGGAAAATACCAGGCATGATGAGGTTCGATTATTGCATAGTTCCATGAGTTAATGTCCTGGAAACGAAACTTACATTAGGCATGCACTTCCAGATAGCGGGCACCTTTATTTAAGGAATACATTTTCTATTCCCTTCACCTACATATTTGCATGCTTTTAACTCTTAAAAGTGGACAAATTTCGCGGACCAGGAGTACCCTCTATTCGGAAATGTTCCTTATGGAGATTCTATTGGATTTATTTTTGTCGGGATTTTGATTAACTTTGTCGGGCTAGCTCAAATTCAAATCACACAGAAATTTCACATAATTTCAAAATATCAACTTATCGGGGCATAACTTTTTAAATATTTTTTTTTTAATCTTGGTAAGACGGCACATAACACATATACACAAAATAATAACTGGCACTAATATAACTTTTTACATATTAGCACACTCAATCAGAACAGAACTCATAACAGCATTTCTTATTCGGCAGAGCTCACGGAAACCGGTCACGTGATTGCAGGTAAAGACTATTCTTGAAACTGGTGGCGCGCGTTACATCTTTAATTTATTAATATAATAATTTATTGTGAAGAAATCTAAAAATGCCAGCATTTTTATCTTTTGCGCAGCAAATCCGCTAGTTAGTCTATGAATGCCTTTTTTCTTTTAATACACCTCTTTTTAGTTCGAATATTTGGTTCATATTACTCATTTGAAAATTGGAAATGAGCGTGACAAAATTATGGAATAGTGCTAGAATCACTACTCCCCAGTTTTTGCCTATAAGCTTACATTTTTAAATGTCTAATTGTTAAAGTTACCTACTATATCACAAATATTTAAATTTCTCATGATATAGTAAAAGCATGAGTGCCGAATTAAAGAAATTCAGCAAAGACACAGATGTGCACTGCGCGTATATTCCAGTTTAACCAGGCAATTTTTTTTTTTCTTTTTACGGAGAGTTTAAACACGTAATCAAATAAAAATGTAAGAAATAAGAAGATTTTAACTTTAACTTTTTTTGAAAATAGAGAATTGAAACAGATTATTCTCTTTTTTGTTTCAGTATATAAACGTAAAAAGAACAAATTAAAAATTGTCTTCCACAAGTGGTTTATGGCAGCAGCGCACCCTTTTTTTCCCCCTAACAAAAAATCTTTTGTTCCCTTTTTACCTTAGTATTTAGTCATTTTAAATTACTTGAGCAAAATAAATTATGTTTTATTTTTCAAAATCATCAAAAATAAAACATAAGATTAAATTACAATAAAAGTTATCTAGTATTTTAAAAGTACTGTGAAATTTGTTCGTACAATCAGTGGTATTCTGATACGAAAATGTTTAACATTACAGAAAATACTAGTTTTCAGGAAGCATCTTTTTTGAGAAGTTTGGGAGTTTCGGGGTTTGAATGTTTGAATCATTATGCACAAACAAGGCCATTGCTTACAAAATGTCCAGACGCTGGGCGTCATGCAGGGTATTGTAGTTTCTCAGAACCAGAAATAAGCTATAATTTTTTTTATTATTCTTTTCCCATTCTGACCAGAAAATCAGAGTTCTAACTTTTACGACTGATCTTTCATCTTCACCTAACACTTCATTTATAATGGCTGTTTCATTATAATGAAAGCCATCAGTCCATCAGAAGAAAATGATCCATTCCAAAGGTATAAGTTCGATTGAAAAAAAAAAAAAAACTATTTAATACTTTGCCAGAAAGACGGAAACTACACTGCAATTTTCATGACACTAACAGAGTCACATAGTTGCCATAATTTGTACAGTTTTGTTACCTCTAAAATTTAATACAAATTTTTGCCATATTTAATCGTTGACGATTGTGAGATTTCAGTGATTAAATTAGGCAAAATTTACTAGTAAGTTTTAGTGGTAAGAAAAAATCTTAGAAATTGGTAGCTATGCAGTAGCAGAAAGAAAAAAAACTGCAGCAAAAATGACATTCAACAAACAAAAACTATAAAGGGCTTTTTCAAATAAACAATTTCATCCCCCACCCCACCTTTTTTTTTTTTAAAGTAATGGTAGGGTACATCAAAAAAATGTTACTAGTACCATAAAAATGAATGAATTCAGTGAAAATCTATATTTCATCTCCTTAGTTGGTGACGATTTGTGTAAATCTGGTTTATCCGAGGTGAGCTTGGTCCATATTAACTCGGATAATTGGGATTCCACTGTACCAACTAGTAGATACGATAAATGTCTTATTGAAAGAAAAAGAGAAAACAGAAAGAAAAGGTGATCTTAAAATCACTCACTAAAATCATAATAAAAATCTTCAGTAAGTATTTAAAAAAAAACTTTCATGAGCTTTGTAGTATTGATTTAGAAAAAAAGTTTGTGATAATAGGTGAAAAAGTATGTATTTCGACAGTTCAGTTGCAGAACTGCAGTTGAAGAATCCGTTGTGAGCACGGCCCGACTTATGCAGGGGCATGCGGGGCAGCTGCCCCGGGCCCCCCATGACAGTTATCAGGATTTTCATTAAAAGGTGTCAAATTATTAAAATTAGCCAAAAGTGACCAAATTCATTTATTTTCAATCATTTAAGAAGAAGTATGGTCCCCCTTCCTCTCTCTACTTCCAGTACCCCTGCACCCATGCAAAAACAAACTATATGATTAGAAAAAATTATTAAGATTTTATTATGACATCTTAGTATTCTATTGTTTTCAAAAGAAATTCTTTATTAATGTTTTCCTCGCGCAATGTGGCAAGTTAATTATGATCAATTTGGGGCATTTTCTTTTAGACATCTTATAACGTAAGTTGATAAGCAAAGTAAATGTTTGCAAAAAAATACTCATATCAACCATCCAACCAAGGTATGTGACCATCATTTTGTGATACCCTGTTTACAGATGTGAGCAGTACCGGGTACTGAATTTATGCATACATACAATATGTATGTATGCATATGTATACGTTTAGTACTATAATCACTATAGTCACTTCCACATTATTCCAAAAGAATTCTATAGATATATAGAAGGGGACCCCCAGAATGATGCTTCCACCGGGGTCCCCCATAGCCTTAGTCGGGCCCTGGTTGTGAGGGTAAAATATAATAGACCTGCTTATTTCACTATGCATATATCATTCAAAAACTGGAAATTTTATATTGATAACTTGTATATAAATGTGCATAAACTTAAAATTCAAACTCGTTCTTCAATTTTTAAAACCATTTTATTAAATATAATCATTGAAACTTGCCTATCTTTCATTTGTTAAAACAGGTAAGCTACATAGCCAGCTTATTTTGTCATCATTGATTAAATTTAATCATCAGCGATATTCGGCCAAACATTGCAACCCGCCACTGACATCCTATCTCGCAGCATGACGCTAGAATTGAAATTCTGATTCTGAATAGGGTCGTCATGTGGGAACCTACACAGAGGTATTGGACAGGAATCGAGGTGAATCCATCACCTGAGTGATCTCCAGCTTCGAGTGGGCCGGAAAACAGGAAAAAGGGGAGCTGGACTTCTACTGAAAGGGTGGTCACGTGGCTCCGAGGATTAGCTATTGTGTCGGGATTTTTTTCCGCTCTTTCACCCTCCGGCTTTTCATATCGCATTATTTTTATTGTTATTCCTCGATTATTTAACAGATACTGGAGCAGGAGCGTCCCCTTCCACCCTATATAATTATGATAAATGAGACGACGGGAGGGGGTGGATTTACCTTTTGGATGTCGGTTGGGAAAAATTGTAGGTTGAGGAGTAACTTTAGAGTTGACTACATTTTGGTTTAATTTTTTTAAGTGTTGCGGGGCTGCTTCTCGTTACTTGTTATCTTTTATAATATTTTTTTTTTTTACTCCTTGCTTTTGCGGGCTAATTGCATTCCTTGTACAGTGCTTTAACATACTCAGATTGGTGCGGTTTTAATTATTCTTATGTTATTTTTACATTGAAATGATTTCAAATGGGGTGTTTTCACTGAAAAATCCTTGGTTCATAGGTTTTTCAATTGAAATAAAGACGTTTCTTATTATGCTAAATATAGACTAAAATTATGCAATTCATTTTCTATTCCAGATGTTTAAATTAGTATTGTAATAGGATTTTG
This sequence comes from Maratus speciosus, assembly GCA_963932465.1. Lineage (NCBI taxonomy): Eukaryota > Metazoa > Arthropoda > Arachnida > Araneae > Salticidae > Maratus > Maratus speciosus. Next base: position 300,574,528 of record OZ010792.1, read on the forward strand.
ATTTTTTCCCCCCATGCTGTTTTAGTAATGATATTTTAATTTATTTTTGGATAAGAGATGGCGCCATTAACGTTATTTTAAATGTTTTTATGAACTTTATTTTACTTCACGTTTCCTTCAGTTTGAATTTATTTTCGATAATGTAATGTGTAAAGAAATTTTTTGCCGATTTGTATTTTATGGAATTAAAGAAATAACGTAAAGTAGAATTTTTATTTTTGTGATTTTAATTTTTGCATCTTTGTTTAAAATCTCGGGATAAAGTGTACGTTGGATAACAACTTATTGTTTTGTTTTTCACACTTATATATATATATATGTATATATTATAAATCAGAAAAGTGGCCAGTGTTAATTGGATGACTAAAGCACTAGACGGGAATCATTGGAAAAATCTGGGGGAGACCTACATCCAGCAGTGGATTGAAAACGGCTGATGATGATGATGGTATATATTATAAATTTTCAATTCTGTTTAAAAATTCCCGAGAATTTTGAATAATATAAAATGCCTTTCCCCGCTCCTGCCTCTTTTATACTCAGAAATATCTCTCAGAAATGCCGGTTCCCCCAGTGCATGCACAGAAACGAGAATTTTCTAAAGAAAATTGAAACGGAAAACTTATCGTCAATAGCACTGAGCGACAGAGAAAAGTGAGTTTTAGAAAAGAATTTTTTTTAAAGGTTTAATATTAATATTTTTTTTAAACTGAAGATATCGTTTTGAATGTTATGCTGTGTGTGTTGTTGAATGTTGATTTTTGTTGTTGTTTATTTTTCGTCAGTAAAATGGAAGTCGATTTTTAAAAGTTGCAGAGAAAACGAAAATCGCTAACATGGGTTTCGGAAAGGATTTTTTTTTTTTTTTTTTTTTTTTTTGAAAAGGTTACTATTCTTATTTAAAAACCAAATATGTCATTTAAAAGGAAAAGAACGTAGATATGATTCAGTATTTTTTGTTTTTTCCTTCCTAAAGCCAATGCAGATTTTTAAACATTGCAGAGAAAAAAAAAAAAAACGAAAATCGTTTAATGACTTTCGGAAACGATATTTTATAATAATAACAACGACTTTTTAAACGGATTACGCCTTTTTTAACAAAAATGTAAGCAGGCAATGTAAGCAAAAATGTAAGGTACTTTCGCTTTTACGTATTTTGATTTCCAGAGCCGATGTAGATTTTTAAACATCACAGAAAAACAAAAATTGCGGACGTGAATTTCAGAAACGAAGGTTTTAAAAGGATTAATATTAATATTTTTTTAAACAGAAGACGTCTTTTTAAAGAAAAAGGAACGTAAATGTGGTTTAGTATCTTTTATTCATTCTTATTTTTATTTCCGAAGTCAATGCAGAATTTTAAACATCACATAAAAAAAACTTTTGGAAGCGAATTTTATTAAAGAGTTAGTATTAATATTTTTTTTAACGAATACAACCTTTTGAAAGGAAAATGAACATATACATGATCTGGTATTTTGAACAGAAGGTCGGATATTGATTTTTAAACATTGAAGAAAAAAGCGAAATCCCTGAAACGGCATTAGGATTTTTTTAAGAGCTAATATTAATATTTTAAAACCGAAAACGTCGTTTTAAAGAAAAAAAAACTATTCAATACAAGTGGGTGTTTTTCGTATTTTGAACAGTTCAGCGGATGTCCGCTTCAAAAACGAAAAGAAAAAACACAAATTCGAATTTTCTAAATTTATTTCTTTAAAAGGGTTAACATACATATTTTTGAACATATTTTGAAACAAAATAAAAATTCAAATGTTCAAAGGCAGAAATTCAGCAATCTTTTACATAACATACAATATATTATTGTATATTAGTATATATATTATATATAAAATACTTTTGAATCAAAATATATCATACAAGTTCATGTAACAATATAAAACATTTCGTATCTGATATTTTAATTTATAAGCCCATTTTGACTTTATAAAATGATTTTGACTGTGTATATATATATATATATATATATATATATAACTATTAAAAACAATTACAAATTACCACAAAGAAATATAGTAAAAAATAGAATTAAAGGAATATAATGGAAATTTGTAGAACCAAGGTAGAATCCACAGGCCCTAAATACCTAGGCACTACAAATAAATTGTGCGGTTTCGTCTTCGTATTAGCCATAAAAAAGCTAAATAATAAGAATTTAGGGCTACCAACACACAAGAAAACCAGAAGAAAAAATTGGAAAAACAATTAAATGAAAAAATAAATACGGATGTAAATGGGTTGAAAAAGAAAAAGTCCTTCCGGCCAGTGCCGGGAGGAAGAGATAGCTTTCATAATCCTTATTTAAAAAAAGCCAACTTATATCATGCAAACACACGAAGCTCAATTTAGTGGAAACCGAATATAGGAGATTTAATACTAATTTTTATCAATATAATGAATGAGAATTTCGCGAAATTAGTCAGCTTTATCCAAGCTGCTTTTCTTTAAAGTAACTTATATTTGGCTGCCAAATTCGGCAATTTCTTAAAGTGCCTGTCATTTTAAGACAACATGGTGGATGAGGCTAAGCAGTGAACTTGGTCGAGACCTTAGTAATTGCTGTGCACATGCTCACTCACATCGGAATCGGTTAATATATAGGAGTGCTGTCGCATGCAAAAAATCAGATTTTTCAAAATGTCACCCACAATAGAAATTGAAACTGCTATATCTGAGCCATTTTTTAAGGTAAATACAAACAAAAAATGCTCCTGAATCCTATATCAAGATCAAATACTTAAGAAAGAAACCTTTTTCAATTTCTAATTTTTTTGCACCTCACTTTAAATATATATATATATTTTAATTTAATGGCCGCCATTTTGAAACAAGATGGCTGATGAATCTGGCCAGCGAACTTGGTCGAGGTGTTGATGTATACTATCCACATGCCTTCCTACATCGAAATAGGCGAATACGTGTGTAATCGCGTGACAAATACAAGATCGTTTCAAAATGTTAGCCATGCTAGAAATTCAAAGTGCTATAAATCAACCATTTTTTAAGATATCAACAAAAGAACAAATTTTCAGAAACAAAAACTGCTCCGGAATCTTTGTATCAAAGCCAAACACATAAAAAAAATCTGTTTCATTTTCCAATTTTTTAATACCTCATTTTGAATTTTAAATTTAATTTTTTTTTAAGTGGCAACCCTTTTGAAACAAGATGGCGAATGAAGCTGGCCAACGAACTCGGTCGAGACATTGGTATGTACTATGTACAGACCAAGTTACATCCAAAAAGGTTCATAAATACGCCTGTTATCGCGTGACAAAAATCAGGTCGTTTTAAAATGTCAGCCACAAGAGAAATTCAAAATGCTATTACTCACCCATTTTTTCTTTAGATATAGACGAAAGAAAAACTGTTCCGGAATCTTTGTATTAAGGTCAAACACATACAAAAAAAATCTTTTTCATTTTCCAATTTTTTGGTATCTCATTTAATTTTTTTTATTTTTTAATTTTTTTAAATGGCCGCCATTTTGAAACAAGATGGCGGATGAAGCTGGCCAACGAACTCGGTCGAGATATTTGTATGTACTATGTACACACCAAGGTACATCCAAGTCGGTTCATAAATACGCCTGTTATTACGTGAGAAAAATCAGGACGTTTCAAAATGTCAGCCACGCTAGAAATTCAAAATGCTATAACTCAGCCATTTCTTAAGATATAGACGAAACAAAAACTGCTCCCGAATCTTTTTATTAAGGTCAAACACATAAGAAGAAAATATTTTTTCAATTTTCAATTTTTGTACCACATTTCAAATTTAAATTTTTATTAAAAATTTCAATGGCCGCCATTTTGAAACAAGATGGCGAATGAAGCTGGCCAACGAACTCGGTCGAGACATTGGTATGTACTATGTACAGACCAAGTTACATCCAAAAAGGTTCATAAATACGCCTGTTATCGCGTGACAAAAATCAGGTCGTTTTAAAATGTCAGCCACAAGAGAAATTCAAAATGCTATTACTCACCCATTTTTTCTTTAGATATAGACGAAAGAAAAACTGTTCCGGAATCTTTGTATTAAGGTCAAACACATACAAAAAAAATCTTTTTCATTTTCCAATTTTTTGGTATCTCATTTAATTTTTTTTATTTTTTAATTTTTTTAAATGGCCGCCATTTTGAAACAAGATGGCGGATGAAGCTGGCCAACGAACTCGGTCGAGATATTTGTATGTACTATGTACACACCAAGGTACATCCAAGTCGGTTCATAAATACGCCTGTTATTACGTGAGAAAAATCAGGACGTTTCAAAATGTCAGCCACGCTAGAAATTCAAAATGCTATAACTCAGCCATTTCTTAAGATATAGACGAAACAAAAACTGCTCCCGAATCTTTTTATTAAGGTCAAACACATAAGAAGAAAATATTTTTTCAATTTTCAATTTTTGTACCACATTTCAAATTTAAATTTTTATTAAAAATTTCAATGGCCGCCATTTTTAAACAAGATGGCGGATGAAGCTGGCCAACGAACCCTGTCGAGAAATTGGTATGTACTATGTATAAACGAAGTTACATCCAAATCGGTTCATAAATACGCCTTTTATCGCGTGACAAAATTCAGGACGTTTCAAAATGTCAGCCACGCTAGAAATTCAAAATGCTATAACTCAGCCATTTTTTAAGATATAGACGAAACAAAAACTGCTCCGGAATCTTTGTATAAAGGTCAAATAGATAAGAAAAAAATATTTTTCCATTTTCAATTTTTTGGTACCACATTTCAAATTTTAAATTTTTAAAAAAATTTTAAATGGCCGCCATTTTGAAACAAAATGGCGGATGAAGCTGGCCAACGAACTCGGTCGAGAGATTGGTATGTACTATGTACACACCGAATTACATCCAAATCGGTTCATAAATATGCCTTTTATCGCGTGACAAAATTCAGGACGTTTCAAAATGTCAGCCACGCTAGAAATTCAAAATGCTATAACTCAGCCATTTTTTAAGATATAGACGAAACAAAAACTGCTCATGAATCTTTGTATAAAGGTCAAATACATAAGAAAAAAATATTTTTCCATTTTTAATTTTTTGGTACCACATTTCAAGTTTTAAATTTTTTTAAAAATTTTAAATGGCCGCCATTTTGAAAGAAAACGGCGGATGAAGCTGGCCAACGAACTCGGTCGAGACATTGGTATGTACTATGTACACACCGAATTACATCAAAATCGGTTCATAATTACGGGAGTTACAGTGTGACATAGGTCAGATATATATATATATATATATATCAATTTTGAACGGAGGGTGGTTTCGGGGTCTGGGGGTCACGATCGATGAAAATATACCAAAATTTTTTGAAATCGCTTTCCTCCGAACGGCTGCAATAGGTAGCTTTTTTGTAAAGAAAGCTACCTAAAAAACAAAACATATTAACACTTTGAGATCCTCTGTAACCAGCAATGATGTATTTAAAAAATACGGGGGGGGGGGGGGGGGTGTAAGATTATATGCAACTGCCAAAAGAAGCCAATTTGCCAAAAAAAAAAAGTTTTTAAAAAGATAATGGACCAAGGAGTAATAATGCACAGTATAGTCAGGTACAAACTGCAATATATTGGACCAGCTCCTGCTATAGTACATCTAAAAATAAATTCCACTTTGTTGTCCAAGGATTTACTGAAGTGAACATCTACTAAAACAAGTGAATCTGTTGAATTTATTATTAGTTAAAACAAATTGTTTTGGAATAAAAAATAATATATGTAATTAATTAAATATTTGTAACTGTTATTGGATGATGCTTTTTTAAAGCATATATTTTCTAGAGATATATGTGACAGTTAAAAGTATTTTAATAAATTGATAACTTTATAAGAAAAAATATGTAAATGATTTATTAAATATTAATATTAATAAAATGTAAAATGTGACTTGGATATAATTAAATGTACCAGACTATAAAATATCAATATTTAAATCACTGTTACATCATATCCTAATCAATTAAATAAATATGTACCTACTATAATGATAATAAAATAAAATAAATGACCAAAATTATAATTCTTAGGAATTAAAAAAAATTAAATTTTGAAATTAATTTTATTTAATATGTCCACAAATGTTCTTAAAATTTAATATAAATAATATAGTAGGAGAGGATAAAACAAAGAATAAAATTTACAATTAAAACATGCACTTTATACACGTAGAATAAAATATACTATATTATATATGAGATATTGTCCTCATTGGGATAAAAGTTAAATACAGGTTAAACATTAACATTATTAATTATTAAAGAAAAAATAGATTTAATTTAAATTAATAAATATATAAATATAACTATGCAATTATTTATACATGTGTGCCAATTCAACATCCATTATAAAATTTATTTATATTCTAGATTTTTTACAAGATTGAATGGAGATAGGTAAACAGGCATAATGAAAGACTGAAGTAATAGGCATTTTTTCTATGTGTTAGAAAATATCAATAAATAGTGAATTTTTTTAATTTTAATTGAATCACATTAAAATTATAATAACAATAATATTAATATTAATAAACACTGAAAACAAATGGTTCTATTAGACACTTTTGCAGTTCTTTTATGTTTTCAGAAGAAAAGAAAAAAAAAAGTATATATATATATATATATATATAACTAAATGGAAAACACTAAAATGATATGTAAACGGTATACAAAGCGGGCTATGAGTAAAATGATGTAGTGAAAAGGGAAGCACAAATTTCCTGACAGTTTCCCATTGTCGTCATACGGTTTGCTTCTTAAATATCTTTCATATCACAAGCGGAAGTTATAGTAGATAATTATTTTTCCCACTCGTCATAAAACTTCTCATTATCTCAGTCAGATAGTAAGAGAATTTGGATTTTTAAATATAAATATAAGCAGTAGTTGCCATGACTGGTTTTTTTTCAAAAGAGTATACAAACTTAAAAATCTTTTATTCTAACTCTCAAAATGCCACAAAAATTATCGTTGGTTAATGCTAAATAACCGTACCTAAAGACACTGGAGAAAAGAAAATGAAACTAGAAAATCTCAAATAATTTTTATTATACGTAAACAGCAAAAGTGATTTTCTAAACTCTTCGTTTCTCCACCCACCCCTCAAGAAAGCTACAATCATAAAACAGTTTTAACCAAAAATGCTGCTAGTAAAATATCATTATTATTATTATTTATTTAACAAGTATTTGAGAGGTCACGAGTATACTCCTGTTTCCATAGCTGCCAACTTTTACGCTTTTCCTTTACCACTGTTTTTAAATAATAATCTTCGCCTTATTTAATCGCTGATAATGCAAAGTTTATTTCTTAAAAATAGTGTTAGCCAGGGTCGTACTGGCCCACCGGGCAACGAGGCAAATGCCCGGTGCGCCCATCGTCACTTTTTTCTTTTTTTTTTCTTTTCTTTTTTTTTCTTTTCTTTTTTTTTTTCTTTTTTTTTTTTTTTTTTAAGCACGCATTTTGAAAGGCATAAAATTTTCAAAAATTTTCATTTGGAAAATTAAAAAGTAATGCTTTTTATTTTTTAAAGTATAGCATAAGCAAACTATGTGTGATGAAAGACAATTAGATAAACCAATTTCGAGATAACATAAGTTATCGACAATCAAATATGCCATTGTTACACATTGCATCCAGGACCAGACTCTGTTTCGAAGCCTGTATTAATGATAAATTCTAAGAAAAATAATATTAAGTACTCACTTATTTAGATATACTCCTAAATAATTTCTGTTCTAGGAATGCTTCTAATAAGTGTCTAATAAGTCTGCGTCTAATACGTTTGCATATTTTCTGCGTCTAAGTATTTAGCGCCCCTGGTGTTGTGAGGTATTTTTGTATTTCTGCCTTTTGTGCAAGTATAAACGACGAAACACTGTATAAGAAACATATTCTCATTTTAAATGGATTCATTCACAGAGACTTTGATAGTCATGGCGCCCTGGTCCAGATTTTATTCAGTACCCCGAAGTATAGTAACTTCTACATAAATTAATATTGGTATTAATGATGTATTTAGTATATTTTCTGTCAAATATTCAGCGCCCTGGGTGGCTGCCCGGTAGTTTGGTATTTCTGTTTTTTGTGAAAGTACAAAAAACAAAACAAAAAAAATGCCAATTTAATACAGGTCATTTTCATTTTAATTTCATTTGGTCTCTTTGTCAGAGGCGGCTTTGATAATCATGGCGCCCTTGGACAATTTTTTTAGCGCCTCTGTAAAAATAAGTTTAAAAAAAACTAATATTGTGTTTTCATAATAATGGCGCCCTCGGTCAGATTTTTTCAACGCCTCTGTAAAAATAAATTTCAAAAAACTAATATCGTGTTTTTGTAATCATGGCGCCCTTGGTCAGATTTTTTTCAGTGCCTCTGTAAAAATGCTTTTCAAAAAAATATTATCGTGTTTTTCTAATCATGGCGCCCTTGGAGAGAATTTTTTCAGCGCCTCTGTAAGAATAAATTTCAAAAACTTAATATCGTATTTTTTAATCACTTAGTCAGATTTTCTTTTTCAGCGCCTCTGTAAAAAAAACCTTTCAAAAAACTGTCATCGTGTTTCTCTAATCATGACGCTCTTGGACAGATTTGTTTAGGGCCTCTGTAAAAATAAGTTAAAAAAAACAATATCGTGTTTTCTTAATAATGGCGCCCTTGGTCAGATTTTTTTCAGCGCCTCTGTAAAAATAAATTTCAAAAAACTAATATCGTGTTTTTGTAATCACGGCGCCCTTGGAGGGAATTTTTTCAGCGTCTCTGTAAAAATAAATTTCAAAAACTACATCGTGTTTTTGTAATTATGGCGCCCTTGGACAGATTTTTTTTTTCAGCGCCTCTCTATAAAAATAACTTAAAAAAAACTAATATCGTAATTTTGTAATCATGACGCCCTTGGTCAGATTTATTTCCAGCGCCTCTGTAAAAATAACTTTCAAAAAACTAATGTCGTGTTTTCGTAATCAATGCGCTCTTGGTGAGATTTTTTCAGCGCCCTGTAAAAATAACTTACAGAAAACTAATATCATGCTTTTGTAATCATGGCGCCCTTGGTCAGATTTTTTTAGCGCCTCTGTAAAAATAAGTTTTAAAAAACTACTATCGTGTTTTTGTTATCATGGCGCCCTTGGTCAGATATTTTTCAGCGCCGCTGTAAAAATGCCTTTCAAAAAGCTATTATCGCGTTTTTGTACTCATGGCGCCCTTGGGCAGATTTATTTTTCAGCGCCTCTCTGTAAAAATAACTTTAAAAAAACTAATATCGTAATTTTGTAATCATGGCGCCCTTGATCAGATTTATTTTCAGCGCCTCTCAGTAAAAATAACTTTCAAAAAACTAATGTCGTGTTTTCGTAATCAATGCGCTCTTGGTGAGATATTTTCAGCGCCCTGTAAAAATAACTTTCAGAAAACTAATATCATGCTTTTGTAATCATGGCGCCCTTGGTCAGATTTTTTCAGCGCCTCTGTAAAAATAATTTTGAAAAACTATTATCGTGTTTTTTTAATCATGGCGCCCTTAGAGAGATTTTTTTCAGCGCATCTGTAAAAATAAATTTCAAAAACTTAATATCGTGTTTTTTAATTACGGCGCCCTTAGTCATATTTTTTCAGCGCCTCTGTAAAAATAAGTTTAAAGAAACTAATATCGTGTTTTTGTAATCATGGCGCCCTTTGACAGATATTTTTCAGCGCCTCTGTAAAAATCCCTTTCAAAAAACTATCATCGTGTTTTTGTAATCATGGCGCCCTTGGACAGATTTTTTTAGAGCCTCTGTAAAAATAAGTTTAAAAAAACTAATACCGTGTTTTTGTAATCATGGCGCCCTTGGTGACTTGGCCAGATTTTTTTCAGCGCCTCTGTAAAAATAACTTGAAAAAAAGTAGTATCGTGTTTTTGTAATAGCAAGCCCTCCCCCCCTCCACACACACACACGCACACTCCCCACAAGTAGACACATAAATTGATGCCCTTAGTTCTGCTAAAGTGGAGCATTCCATAATTTCTTAATGATAATATAAGTGTTAGACCGCCAAGGGCGCCAAGACTAATTCTTCACAAGATTTTGCAATGGAAACTTATGTAAATTTTGCTTTTGAAAGAAGAAAATGTTAATTTTTTTATATCTATTTAAAAATTCGATAATATTTTTAGCATCCGAAAAAGCCAATATGTAAAAACGTTTTTTTTTTTTTTTTTTTTTTTTTTTTTTTTTTTTTTTTTTTTTTTTACCGGATCTGCTTAACCGCTTTAAACTTCAAACACCACCCCGATATATAAATTGAAAAATACATATGTAATTAAAATAAATAGATAAACCACTAAAATTGTAAAAGTCCTTTTACAAAAGAATGGATAAATATAAGTAAAGAGAAGTGCAGATGTATTCGGGTTCAGTTTTCAATGCTTTAGTCAGTAACGTGGAAGTTCCTAAGAAGACAAATTACCATTTCGGCGAGGTTTCAAATCGGTTCTATCGATACCCAGTGGTTTCTGTAGTAATACCAGATGTGACACTTTTATTATTATTATTATACCGTATTCTGGAGCTCTCTATCTTTCTGAAGAAAATAGAAATCGGCGAATGTGGAGGTATTTTCCCATGAAATACTAATTAACACACGACACATGCGCGACACGACGCGCTGTTTTTTTTGTGCGTGTGAGTTGCGACGACCATTGTAGTTTAAATTTGGCTTATCTGAAATTAAAATAAACATGACTTATTTTAGTGACTAGACGAGACAAAGGGTGGAAATTATGAAAAGCTCTCTCTCTTTTTTTTTTTTTCTTAATCCTGATTATTTGAAGACGGTATTCAACTTTTATCGTAGAAAAATGCTGATTTTTGATGATTGATAAAAAGAAAAAAAAATCCTTAATGCACTGCATAATTATATAAGAAACTAGGGGGCTCTGCCCCCCTACGAGCTACGCTCGCCAACCCCGTTCAGGCACACCAAAATCAAAAAAGCACGCTAATTTGATCGGCTTTAAAAATATTGAATTAAAAAAAAAAAAGAAAACAATAGTGATTTTTCTGTAAACGGGTTACCATTCGTTTTCCTTGGATTGGGGATTTTTAAGACCAAATCTGCTGCTGTTAAGAGATTCAATGGCTGTTTACGTATTGAATTAAAAAATTAGTTAAACATTTGAAAATAAGCTAATGTAAAATGAATTAAGTAAACAGTGCCCTTGTCTCCCGGTATTTTTTAACATCATTTAAATTCATTTTAAATGTATCGTTTTAAATCTGACTTAATTTACACCAAAGTTTTATTTCTCTTATTAATATTCAGGTGAAAATACTTTAGTTGTTAGAAGGAAATATTATTTGCGCTGTCTTCGAATTCACGATAACAGTTGAAAAGATTATCTCAAAATATCTCGCGCAAATATATTTTTTAATTTAAATTGTTTTACCATATTTTTGGCCATTTTAAATATGATGTAATTTCTTCCCTTTACAAGTTTTAGCATATAATAATTTTTTTTATTTTAACATTTTGTTTCTCTTTTAAAATTCAAGTGTGAATATGGTTCTTATGACGTAATTTTCCTGCTTTTAACATGTGATCATTTAATTCTAATTTTAAAGTTTTTATTTCTGTTTACAATAGTCACGTGTAAATAAATATTTAATTTGAAGTAAACATTATTGTTTCGCTGTTTATACAATTGGCAACAGTTTAAATTAATAACATTTTCTAAAATATATAAAAAATATCCCTCGAAAAGCTGAAAATTTGAATTTAAAATAGAAATAAAACCTCAAAAAAATGAGTCAAATAAAAAAAATAAACGCAATCTGCACACCGGGAACTTATAACGTATAAAATGATCTAAAAATGATTAAATTCTCATGCATTCAGTGGTGTAGTCGAGGGGGGACGCAGGGGGATGGCGTCCCTCCACTTTTTTATTTTATTTCAAGCGTCCCCTTACTTTTTTTTTTCAAGGGGACGCTAAGGGCGCGAGGGGACGCAGATCTTCCTGATTTATTAAATGTTTAAAATAAAAAGCACTTTAATAAATTAAGAATTTTATGAAGTAAAGAATTGATTTTTAAAACTATTTGAGTTTTCTTTGAGTATTCAGAAAACAAACTGAAAGGAATTGGGAAGAAAGGGATATTTACTTGCCGTTTCACCATGATTAACAGTAGTGAAACACCTGAAATACCGCGCTAACATTAGTTCCTTCAGATGCATACATTAGTTTTACTTGGAATTTTCTAATCGAAAACTATTATCTTCCTCCTTTTCCTAACATAAAGACCACAAAAGCTCTTTGAAAAAGATCTTTATACACCGCAGTCTCCGTTTAAAAAATATCCAGATGTTTCAGTTTTGAAAGACTGGTCATGTTTTTCTCACATGGTAATTAACAACAGCATGTTTCCATTAGTCAGTAAATAAGGTATTTAAAGACGTTCCGTGTAATTGATATCTGTCACATACTGTTGGTTAGTAGGGGTCATCAGATGACTGGTACGGTGTCTGCAATCGAATACAGAATAAATCAACAAAAGGGACACCAATGTAGACCGACAACTTCTGATATATTGCAGTGCCAAGAATCCCACAAAATCATTATCCCCCTTTCTCCTATCTTCCTGTATCATTCACATTGACAATTATTTCTTGGTTTACTATTCGGGGATTACTTCTTTAGACAGGAATAAACTACAAGCATTGGATTATTTTTAATTCCAGCGAATATCTCTGAAGTATCTGTTTTTTAATTCTAGCCATAAGTATTTTGCATCAAAATTTCAATTTTTGAAGGAAAAAATAACAATGAAACGATATAGGCAGCCAAAATTGGAAAGTTTTATAATTTTTTCGAAACGTTGGTCGTCGATGATAGTATAACAATGCTGTGATGATAGATACGAAATTATCAAGCACAATTGAAGATCAAAAGTCCGATGCAAGAGAATCGTAAGCATATTTTGAGTTTTGATCAATAATATTTTTAATTATATGCTATGTTATACCATGAATCTTTGATAAGGGTTTCATATTTTCCAAATATCAATATGTTTTTGTATAAAATTATATCTTTTGTACAATGGGATGGAAAGGAAACATAGGTGCCAGAAATGATAGTTGAGCAGAATTGCCCCAGTTTAGATTTTCAAATTTAATTAACTAAATTTTCTTTCCCTCTCGAAAATTTCAAAAAATAACAAAGTTTGTTCTTCGCATAGGATTTAAAGTAATTGAACAGTAAAAGAAAGGATATCAAGAATTATTTATCAGGAAGAGGGTCTGTCCTCCTGAAGCCCCCGTAAAAGACTATTTTTAGTTCTGTGTTTCTTTTATGTTTGTGTATTTTTTTTTCTAAACCACCGATTAAAATATATCAGGTGTGCAGAAAAAAAAATAGTAATATGTTTCACTAGTTCCTTTTATATAAAAAAAAAAAAGCTGATAGAAGTTTAATTTAGGAGTTTTTAATATGCGTTTTATTTGTTATATTTCTAAAATACTTTGTTTTAAAAAGAAACGGCAATATTGTTTGAAAATGTCTGCAATCTCAATAAAATTTGTAGTAGCATAAACAATAAAAAATTAAACTACAACATTTTAACACTTTCTAACATAGTTGAAAAGTTTATGACTTTGGTTCGTCATTCCGATTGCCCGTAAATAAACTTGGATTGCCACTCTATTTATATACATTATTATGATTTACTACTTACTACAAAGATTCTTTAATGAAAATGAAGTGTTTAGCACTTATAGTTCGTTTGCAGGTATACATAAAAAGATGTTTCGTTAAATTATGTCCTATGGAAAGAAAATTCTTTATTTTGTATTTTAATGATGTTGCACTACTTCAAACATAAAGAAATTGATATACATCACTGAAGGGCACAACAACACGCTTAATATAGAATACGTATCGTGTAGCTTCTTTCGTTTATTTACAGGGATATAGAAATAAATTACATTGTATTAATCTCGGATTACAGTAATCAGTGTTGAATTCAAACACTTTCCTCGAGGGGGGGGGGGGGGGAGGGATTTCTGTGGCTCTGAGGATGACATTATAGAGTTCCGAGGGGGATTGCACTTTTTGACCATTCAAAACACGAAATCTCAAATATTCCGGGGGAATGTCCCTCCCGGCCACCTCCTGAATTCACTAATGACAGTAATCGTTTGAAAAGCGTTTTTTGAAATTTATATACGTTATTGAGGAGGGAGATAACGTCATCCACAGAAAGCATAGGGAATATATCATATCAATTTTCTTTAACAGTCTATAAGCAACATTGTAAGACGTGCTTTTTCAATCTCAACTAATTTTTATTAAATTCTGCGGAATGAATTCTACAAATTATATGCAGTGCAACAATTCAAAATATTTAAATTTTGTGGGCGGAATTTGATGAAAATGCATTTTCAAGAGTGTTATTTGTTTTTTAGCACAACTAAGTCTTACTGTGTGAATATAATATAAATAAATTCATACATAGGACTGCACAAAAGACATGGATACACAAATATTGTCGTCAATGAACGGTAAAAACATTTTTTTTAGTGAAAAGCGTTGTTCTATTTAATTAGACTTTTAGTTTTACTGTGTGGTATGCATAAAATACAAGGATTATATTACTGAAGATTTTGCATGTTAACACACGCAAATTCTTCCCACCCGCTTTCTAATGTTAATCATATGGAAGATTTTTTTTCTTTTCTTGTTTGACTTTTAATATTTGTAAAAGATTTTCTTTTCATTAGATAGCTGAGGCCAATCTCTACAAAGGCCGAATCTTTTTTTTTTTTTTTTTTTTTTTTTTCGATTTTGTTTGTATTTTTTTTTTTTTTCAATTTAGATAATTTTACTTTCGGAACCGGTTTCGAAAGTCGACCTATCCTCATAAAAAATGACTGCGAACAAAATCGAAAAAGTAAAAAACGGGCATTATGAAAATCGACCTTGGCTATCCAATGCCAAAAAAAAAAAAAAAAAAAAAAAAAAACATTTAAAAATTTTGACATGCAAACGATATATCTTAAAAAAAATTCTCCCATAGGTTTAGCATTAGTAAGCGAATTCAGTTCCCGTGAGTGAAGTAGTCCCTTAATGTCTTTAGGGACTACTTCAGTCTAGACAGTAATTACTGAGATAAGGCTTTTAACTTTAAGTATTTTCTAAAATGTCTATTAACGCACCGCTGTCCCTTGTATGGAAAAAATAATTATAATAAAATATTTTTGATAGTATTAGAAAATATTTCATATTCTATGCATGGCGCATGATTTTTATTCTAGTTAAAGTTGCATTTGGAATAAAAAATGTAAAATCGTTGTAACATAAATTACGTTTAATGAATTTCTTTTTCATTTTGAATAACTGTG
Organism: Maratus speciosus; assembly: GCA_963932465.1. NCBI lineage: Eukaryota > Metazoa > Arthropoda > Arachnida > Araneae > Salticidae > Maratus > Maratus speciosus. The sequence goes on from OZ010792.1 coordinate 300,589,944, forward strand.
TATAAAAAAATAAATTAATTATTTATGTAAACAATATGTACCATTTTCAAAAATTTGAAAGAAAATCTTATCTATAGTTCGATGTTTAAAACTAAGATTGAAGTAACAGGTGTTATTAGTACTAAGAGGCGCAAAACTTATTTATTTTATTAAATGGGAATGTAAGTAACAGATTTTACATTTTTCTATTACAAATGCTGAATTAAATGTGTGTCATGTGCCTCTTTTTGTAGGGAAGGGTCATATCGGTATAATATCAATTTTTATATCTTACGATTTTTCTTCGTCCACAATTCCAAACTGGCTGTTTTATGACACGTTATCAAAATTACATTTTCTGTTTGTAAATGCATAAAATTTACCAGTTCTATTCAGATAATAATATTTAAAATAATCGATTAGGGAAGTGCTTTATGTAACGTGGTCTGGTTCAAATATGAGCACATTTTAAATTTTAAACACATTTAAATAGTGCAGTAATTTTCGAAAATTACTTTTTAGTCCCTGGTATGCTATTTCTTTTTCCCAGCTATTAAAGTGTCGTCTCAAAAAAATAACTTCCGTTGTATAAGCCAGAAGTAAAACAAAGCAGATGTATCATTGTACGGTTAAATACTCTACTGCAATTTTTTTAAACTTTTCAGCATCGCATATTTTAAATTTTTATACCGTCGTATTGGGAAAAAAAGTACTTTTAAACGCAATTTGTTTGTAAACTGCATCTCAATTTATTTTTAAAATATTAATTCTTTTGTAGTTTTTAGCGCATTTGTTTAATCTTGGCAGCTCAAATATTCCATTTATGTTGAAAGTAAAGGAAAAATAGTTGAAAAATAGTAATTATATCTTTTTGTTGCCATTTTCCCATAACAACTTTTAAAAAATGTAATTAAAATACGTACTATTTTGAAAAACTATAGATGAATGATTTCTGATAAAACATCGAGCTATTATAAACCAAATTTAATTTTAAGTATCTATATTAATATTACAAACAGATGAAGGCATATGAATCATTAGATAGCTGATTTTTTGTCGAGTTTCTTGAATGACATCTCTTTTTTCGAGATTTGTGTATTATTCAGCGATAGTGACGTCATATGCGTACTTTACTATAGCTCATAGATTAACATTCGAGATGGGACATTTATGGCGAAATCTGTAATGACAACAGTACTAGCGTTACCACGGACCGAAATTTACATATGTTGAAGAAATATGTTTACGCTTTACGTTTTGAATATCTATTCTTTCCAAACGAAGAAGAGGCAGATGATATTGTATTTACGCTTTATTTATTTAGCTGTTTTTTTTTTTTTTTTTTTTTTTTTTTTTTTTTTTTTTATTGTGCTTGTATCGTTGTTACTTTTAATTTACCAAACGATAATTAGAGTAATGATATAAAAGAAAAACCCTAGAAAATTCTGTTAAGAACGGAAATGTGTAAGTTTATGAGATTAAATTGTAAAAAAATCAAATTCAGGCATTGTGTTAATTTATTCATATCGAATAAAATTTTACTGAGTGTAATGTCGGTACCTCTATTTATTTTTAACTTTTAGATTTATATAATTCTAAAAATTTGTCGAAAGAAATTTTTCAAAATCTGTAATTTTATTATTATTTCTTATATGTTAATATTATAAATATTATTCAATTGGTTGAACGTTATTTACATTAAAAGCAATATTTTTACTTTATCTGTAAGAAAGTGAAAATGCGTAAATTTTAAAAGATTGTAACGATTGTTTAATACGTTAAACTTCATAAATTAATAAAACATCGGCTATAAAAATTTTCCTATTAAATGGGAATATTTATGAAAATTTCTGGGACTTGTAGAATGCAATATTTCGTATAATCTTATATTACACCATTGCTTTTGATGTATAGCATTCAAGATTAAATGTTACTTTGTTTTTCGTTGCACTTAAATTGTTCACGCATAATGTTAAATAAAATAAAAAGAATGTGTATATCGGTACATAAACATAGAACAGATATTAGATATATAAAATAGAATATCTATTCTATATTCATCTATCGGTGTAAGATTCTATTGAAAACGTAAACATGCAACATTAAAAAAAGAAAGATCCCAATGAGGTAGATACTCAATAATAAAATACTACAGGGATGGGGAGTTTATTCCCCATCGTCACTAAAGGCGCTACGATCGCAATCGCATTACCATTACGCTCTATGGAAGTGTCCCATCTTGTATGTTAATTTGTCCTGTAGATGTTGTTTAAGACTGGATAGTAAAGGAAGAATTCTCTAGCGGATGCGGATTACGTCATTTTATATAAAATAAAAGCGTGTATTTTAAGTCTTAAAACTGAAATATGTTTTTTAATATCTATATTTATATACATATCTATATATATAATTTTTTTTATCGGGGGTGACACTAAATTCTGAAAGTGTCATTTCTTTTGTTCAGACATGAAAAAGGTTTAATTTTTTTTTTTAATTCTACAGTAAGCCAACAACAACAAAAAAAAGAACCTTTAACTAAATTAATTTTAATTAAATTTAAATTTTTAAATTTAATTTTTCATTTACTTTTCAATGCAGATGAAAATGTGAAAAGCAAGAAAGTTTGCCCTATGGGTGATGTAAGACCCTAATGTTCGAAACTATGAGCGTCCCCCCACTTTTTTTCCAGGACTACACCACTGGTATAGTTTTTGCTCCAATAAAACTTTTTTAATGGAACGATTTTGTCCAACTTTAGCATTAAATATCTCTTAAAATAATTCTTTGATTTGAAAACTGTCTGCATCAGCGTGTTTATCAAACATTTCTCTATAATACCACCGATATTCATATTTTTGTTTGCAACAGTTTTTTTAATATTAACGAAGAAAGGCCATGCTTAAGCATTCAAATTGGATGCCGATCTACCGGGAATATCTACGTAGATTTTCATTGGTCCATTTCCAATTCCAAACTTTTTTTTTATATATAGAAGGAAAAAGCTGACAAAATTAGAAGTGAAAAACAATTCAGTATTATTAAAGTAATTGTGCCGTGGTCATCTATTAAAAAATGCAATTTTGAGAAAAAAAACTAGTTTCAATTTTATGTTATAATTATAATAGAATGCTTATTGTATTTTTTTATTTTTTTTACTTACATAGAATTGTCTATTCCATATTCTGGCCACATAAAGAAGTCTCAATTCCGTTGATAAAGCTGCTAAAATAAAAACTCGATTTTCCGAAATTTATAAGTTATGATTACGTGTAAATCCATAAAGCGGTTCTCAAAAAAAAAAAAAAAAAAAAAAAAAAAAATTAACGTTCAATAATTCGAAAATTTCTGCTCATTTACAAACATAAAAATAGTGTTCGAAAGAAACTGAATTTCGGTTATCTTCCTAGTATCGACTGAAAACGAAAGCGAAATTGTTTTAAAAATAAATTCCAAGTAAGTAACATAAACATACATATACGCATGTTATCTGAATAATGTTTTGCGTAGAAACGGCAGTACATAATTAACAAAATAATTTGATTGAAATAAAATTAATTAAATATAAGGTGTTATAAACATAAAAAATATATTAAAAAATAATTTAATTTAAAAATAACGAATTTAATCAATATTAGTAATACCTTCTAGATTTATCTCCTTGTATGTGAATATATAGTATGTAAGGCTCTTTGGATAGGAGTGCCGTTTGGGGGAGGCTTAGGAGGGGCAGTTATAGTAATACCGAATATACGGCAGTATTTTCGCCGAAACTAGGATTTTGGGCTGAAAACGAAAATGAAACCGAATATTCGGCCAAACTCCACATAAAAGAATGAGACTTGCAGGCTTGGTTATTGAAGTGATTTGTAATACAATAGATTCTGTTCTTTAAATTAATTACATCTTGAGTTAAAATTGATTGTTGTCTCATGACAACAGCTTTCTTTCTCTTCCTCCACTGTCGCGTCCGGAAATTCGGTTCAAAACGCCACATTTGGCAGGATTTTCTGAAAGATCTTTTGTTTTTCTCAAAAAATATAAAAGACAGTTTGATTAAAAAGTTTCTGCTGGGCAATAAAAAATAATTGGTATTTTCAGCCAAGTAAAGCAGTCAGCAGTTATAATGAAATTTAATGAGAACCTTTAAAACAAAACTATCATGCAATAAAATTCAAGTAATATTACTTTTCAAAATAATACATTCAACGTAATACTTTTAAAGAATGTATTACTTTTCCAAAGATTTTCTGCCCCCCCCCCCCCTACCCTGCGCACACACATGAATCGCGGTAAAAAAGAACAAGATCTTTGAAAAACAGAAACAACTCCATTATTGGGCACAGCCTTTGTAAGTTTGCTGATTTGAAAGCAGGGCCGAAATTAAGGGGGGCAGAGGGGGCATGTGCCCCGGGCGCCAAATGAAGATTTTGTTTGTCGATTTTTCTCGCATCTGCCTTTTGCACGGTATTGTTAAAATCATTCTGTCTGGCGTATGACAAAACATAGAAGAATCTAAAGATGATATGGCATTAGGATCCTGTATAAAGCGGAATTTTTTTCGATTCCGTTTCCGAGATTTTAATCAATCAATATTCGACAAAGCCAAGAACGGATTCAGCTCATCATTTAGAGGGGGTCATGGATTTCCTTTTTTGGGGTGGGGGGCGATCACATCCTCGTTATGAGAATTTTTTATATTGAAAGCTATTTAAAATCCAAACTAACTACTTTTCTGATACTTTCGCGAAGTCATTTTCATTCGTAAATACAAAAAAGTTGCATTAATATTCGTAAAAATATAAAATTTGCCAATTTTGTTCAGATACCAGGAAATTAGAGTTTCCCATTTTCTTATAAAGGCAAAGATTCATTCAGAAAATGTTGCCAAAGATAGCACTTTTAGCCAAGTTTTACGAGTTGAAGCCACAGAAATGTCGTCGCAAGGGAACAATTGGCTGTCACTTCCGGAATTTCAGTTTAGAAAGTCTAACAATTGTCAACGGTTAAATATGGCAAAAATTTGTGTTAAATTTTAGAGGTAACTAAACCGTACAAATTGGCAGCTATGGGATTCTGTTAGTGTCATAAAAATTGCAGGTGTAGCCTCTTCTTTCTGCTCAAAGTATTAAATAGTTTTTTTCAATCGAACTTATACCTTTGGAATGGATCATTTTCTTCTGATGGACTGGTGCCATCCATTATTATGAAACAACCGTTATAAATGAAGTGTTAGGTGAAGATGAAAGAGCTGTCGTAAAAAGTTAGAACTCTGATTTTCTGGTCAGAAAAGGAAAAAAAAAATGGTCATAATTTTTTTTTTTTTTTTTTTTTTCTGGTCAGGATGAAAAAAAAAATGGCCATAATTTTGTTTCTGATCAGAATGGAAAAAAAAAAAAATGGCCATAATAAAAAAAAAAAAAAAAAAAAAAAAAAAAAATTCTATGATATCTTTTGAATGTTGAAAAAATAAAGAAATAAAACATATTTTTAAAGTATTTCACGTAAAATAGACGTCACTCTTGAACTAAACAAAAATAACTTTCCTGAAATTTTATACATTATAATTAGTATTTGTATTCTAGAAATTGTATTATATAAAATATTATTGAATTGTATTAAATAATGTTTTGCACTTTTGAGTTTTGACCCAACGAAATTGTTTTTGTTTATTTTATTTCAATATTTTATTTTCCATTTGGAGATAATTGTATGGAGATTGTTATTCAAATATTCGGGGTAAAGTTTGAATTAACTCATTAGATATGGTGAGCGAAATTCGGAAATAGAGATAGCTTTCTTAGAAAAGTGTGGTGGAAAAAAATACCTCTAAATTGGCAACACTGATCTAACATCAGATTTTTTTTTAAGTGCAATGTCTTGCGGGGAACTATTTTTGTGCATATTACATTTCTGTAGTGTAAAATACTAATTTGGGTGACATAATTATTTTAGGAATAAAGTTTTCGCGATAGCAATATACTCGTATATATTTTTAAAGTGATTTTTTATGCATAATTTATATAGTATGTGCGTGTGTATGTGTATGTATATATATATAAACATTTGCGCCCTTTTCTAAGGCAATCGGCGCCCTTTTTATCCATTTTGCCACCGCCCTCTCAGTTATGCCAGTACGACCCTGGTGTTAGCGGAAAGCGTAGAAATTGGCAGCTGTGCTACCATTATATTAAGACAATGTGTTAAGGCTGCTCTCAACTGCTCTGCTCAACAAGCGCAAAACGTTTTGACGCATTTGCAAATTAATTTTTTAATGAAAAGATATAAAGTTGGAAAGCCTGACCATGGAAGCGATTTGGAATCGAACTGTGTTTTCCATTTTTTGATCATTAAATTACCTATTGAGTTATAAGCGATTTTGATCACGTGACAAACACGCTTTTCACCCTTTCTTGAGTGGTTATTCTTCTTTCGCGCGGATATTCGGTTCAAAACGCCCACTTTGATACTATTTTCCAAAAGATCTATTGCGTTTGCAACAAAATGGAAAAAACAGCTCTATTACATAGTTTTTGAACGACAACACCTGCTAGTTTCATGCATTTGCGAACAAAAATAAATTAAAACTCATGTCATAAAGTTGCCCTTTGGGATTTGAGAACACCCTTAAGGAAGAGATAAAAAGAGAAGACTTTTAAACAACATTTTAACTATTTATTGCCAACAAAACTTTTATTAAAATACATCATAGCATAAAAATATTTTTTAGAGATAATTTCTTATATATTTATCAACTTCATATGCTCTGAAACCGTTCCATAATTTTTCTTAAATTGCAATATTCTGAACTGAAAGTCAATAACAATCATGCATACAATTTTAAACAGTAGAAATTTTACATTAGCATTGCCATTTTCTGTATCAGGCCTAATATTCATGAATCTTCAAAATAAGAGGCCAATGAGCATTAATAAGATATGCCAGGTAGAGGGCGGAATTCGTGACCGAAGCATGGACATCGGCAGCAATTAACTTCAGTTACTAGGATACCATTTTAATCTTTAAGGCCCCGAGACAGCATACGATATCATTATAACGACTAAAATGTAGAATTCCTCGGGCATACTTATCAAGCTTTAAAAGGTGGCCAAGTGAATTGAAATGCTTCAGAAAATTAAAGGTTGCGGATTACTCTGAAATATTGTTATTCCGGATACAAGGCTAGACATTATTGAATATTTAGAAGCAAGAGAAGACGCACCAATGCATTGTAATGAACAACTTGCCTTTGTACAACTGATTAGTCAAATTAACCTGCAGGTGTATTGGCATTGCATGCAGAATAACTTCGGAAGAATGCCATTGAATTTATTTATTTCTCCTGCTATATTCATAGGGAGAAAGCAAGGCAGTAGCCAGATAAATATTTTGTAGGGGGATTTGATCATTATCTCATTTTGGATTTTTTATTTTTAACCGAGTTATTTTCATCGGATGGACTAGTGGCTTTCATTATTATGAAACAGTCATTATAAATGAGGTGTTAGGTGAAGATGAAAGAGCAGCCGTAAAAAGTTAGAACTCTGATTTTCTGGTCAGAATGGGGGAAAAAAATGGCCATATTTTTTCTTTTTTACAAAAAAAATTACGCAACTGCAGCAAAATTGACATCCAACAAACAAAAAACTATCAAGCGCTTTTTCAAATAAACAATTTAATTCCCCGTTTTTCTTAAAAGTAACGGAAATATACATTTAAAAAAAAAAAAAAAAAAAAAAAAAAATGTTGCTAGCACTATAAAAATGAATGAATTAAGTGAAAATTTATATTTGATCTCCTTAGTTGGTGACGATTTGTGTAAATCCAGTTTATCCGAGTTTTTGCTTATCCGAGGTGAACTAGGTCCATATTAACTTGTATAATCGGGACTCTTAGTTGATTTTCGAATCATTAACTGTGTTGAGTGATAACTAATGGCATATTTATAGTTATCTTGACAGAAATTTCGGAGGAGGATCAAATCCTGGTGATCCCCCATTAGTTACGGCCTTGTAAGAAAGTAATGGATTTGTGGAAATTTCGGAACTTCAGTTTTTTATGAATTTTCTCGAATTGTTTTTGCTGTCCTGAATACGATTTGATTATTTTCGGATCGATGTCTTTTTGTTTAAGTGTTACACCAATTTTATCCGGCTTCATCTAAAGAATAAATTCACGCAATTCCATGAAAATTGATATTGTGTGTTACACTAATTTTATCGGTCTTCATCTAAAGAATAAATTCGTGCAATTCCATGAAAATTTATATTGTGTGTTACACTAATTTTATCGGGCTTCATCTAAAGAAAAAATTCACGCAATTCAATGAAAATTTATATTGTGTGTTCCACTAATTTTATCGGGCTTCATCTAAAGAATAAATTCACGCAATCCTATAAAAATTTAAATATTATTGGACTTCGACATGGACTGATGCTGATTAGATTTTGTTGCATATCACCTAACCGGAGGCGCTCTTACGCCACGTTTTTTAGGAATCCTAATACTATAGTGATATACGCGTGACGGCTGGATCTTGGCTTTTGAAACAGAATTGCACCAGAATTTTTTTAAATAAAATATTTTAAATAATAATCACGTAGAAAGAAGAAACATTTCCTTAAATATATTTCTGATCGAAATTATGTTTTTCTTATGCAAAATAATACCGAAAGTTGGCAGCTGTGAAAAATGTATGTGCTTCGTGAGCAAACCTAACAAAAAAAAAAAAAAAAAAAAAAAAGAAAAGAAAAAGAAAACATTAAAATTTAAAATAAAAAGAACAGTTAAAAAAGCAAACAACAATTAATCCTACTAATAAAACTACAATAGAAAATGAACACGAATATAAAGTATCCACATTGATAAAATGATATTCCAAACACAGAACAATATACACAACAAACATCATGTGCAAACAATCAGATAAACGTTTACGAACTTCCACAGGCAATACAATGATAGTTTGCTTAATTATTCAAAACAACCGAAATTCAACTTTTTTTAAAATACTGAATTTTTAAACAAAAAGAGCAATTTAAAACATGTCACAGGTAATTAATTAATCATACTAATATGAAAACAAATCAGTTCGAATTTAAAATATCTAATTATAAGGTGGTTCTCAAATTCAAACTGGCTACTTTCTGGCGCATTTCCCCCCCCCCCCCTACAAGTGTATATGAAATTGGCAGGTGTTGTTATTTGGAAGTTAAGTAATCAAACTTTTTTTTTCGTTCACACTTCAGCGTTCATACCTGGAAAAAATGAAACTAATGTTGAAATAAAAGAAATTAAAAAGAACTATTAAAACATAATCAATCATACTAATCAATCTGCAAGCAAATCAGTATGTGTGTCAAATACCCTATTATTATTAAATAATAAAATCTGATTGAATATAAATATACTGGAAAATAAATAAAAATGATAACAATATATATATATATATATATATATATATATATATATATAACCATTAATTAAACATTACCGACCATCATCAAAAACTGCAATATTGTGAATGATTGACTACACGCCATAAACCAACAATATAGAACTGTATGTGTAAAATAAAGAACCGTATACCTAATTACAAGAATTAACATGGAAGAAAAAAAGAAGAATATGGATTCCGAAAAAATTGAAAAACTTATATATTGAATTACGTTTTCAAGACTACAGAATTCAATGATATAAGCAAATCGGTTGTTTTCTGTGGGAAAAAAGCTATAAGCTGAAAAATTTTTTCCCCCTGTACTCAAACAACCAATATAATCAAAATAATAGTGTTTCAAGATGAATACAGAACATCATCAAATGGCATGAAATGGAAAAAAAAAACTACAACCCATTAAATATTTAATTTATAGCAATAGAAATCTTACAATATATATATATATATATATATAATACTTAATCATTTATATAGAATAAATTGTTTACGTTCTTCTCCTCTAATTAACAATAATATTAAAAAACTAATTTATGATGCATTAAATCATGGTTTTCCAAAAAAATTTATATATTCATTAATATACAATTAGTACTTTACTTACATGATCTTTTAAAACAAATTAACACATGCGTAAACACCAAAATTACAAAAAAATATATAAAATAAAAAAAATATCTATAAAAAATTAAAAATTGTAAAATAATATAAAAAAATTGTTATAGGTTGGATGGGTGGGTAGATGTTAGAGTACGGAGGAGGGTGGTGTTGTCTGGATAATACGCAATGGCTAATTTAAAAAAAAAATGGGGCTTTTGTATTTTTACTATATTTTTGATACGTATTTTATAAGGATGTTGATTTGATATTTTATATGTAATTGGTGACTTTCATTAATATTATATTTAGCTTAATTAAAGTTTTATCTTATTTACAATCATTTGTTATTAAATTTTAATTTAATAAGGACAATATCATATTAATTACTAATAGTATGCCATTTTTATAGTGATTAATATACATATAAGTATATTTAATATAAATAAAGTTATACTGTATGTATTAAAATTGGGTAATTATTTTTATTATTATTCCTCTATTCTTTTTAATATTGATCTATTTTCACTTTGTGTTATAAAATTTATTACCGGTTTAATGTGTTTGAATGTCCCACATTCATACTTTTAATATTTTTATGGCTGTATGAAAATAATCCACACACTATATTTGAGATTTTTAGGTAATGGGAATTTAAGTATCTGATAATCTTCTACACTTCCATATGTTTTTTTATTTCCTGTTCATTTTATAATTATCTTATATATAATAGTTATTATTAACGATTTTTATATTACTTTAATATATATTTATATTAATTATTATTGAATTTATTTTGTTTTATAGCATATAGCTATATGCTATATATTATCAATGTTATAGAATTATTTAAATTCTTAGTGTAGTTTAAATGAGTAAGATAATAGAATATTTTGAATGCTTTTTTTAAAATTTTATTAACAATAGTTTTTTAAAAAATATATAGTGTGGTTTATATTAGGTTTATAATTATCTATATATAAGGATTTGTTTGGTTTGGCTGTTAATAAATTTTTTTACATTCAAAGGCTTTCAAATGTTCATCTTGTGACATTTGAATAACAAAAATAATACTAGATGGCAGCACTAAAATTTGTCTTTTGACGATAAGTTATAAATTTTGTCTTTTGCAGCTCCTTTTAAATTATAATTTCCTACACCAGGTGGAATTTTTGCTAAATTTTGACGATATTGTTAAATAGTAATTAATTAATTTAATAGTGCATTTTAGTTATTTTAAATAATGTAATTACTTTCTATTTATTTTATTTTATATTATATTAATTCCATTTATCATGGTATTTCAAAATGTATTAACTGCATCCTTTGGTATCAATTACTGTGAATTCTTAACTGTTTTATTCACCTTAATCTTTACGATATTTTGGTAGCCATGTGCGAGTGGATGTATTGAAAAATATTGAAATATTAATCGGTATGTTGTGTATTATTTCTTTTTTTTATCCTATAAATATTTAAACAGGTTTTATTGATTTTTCCATTTCATATTATTTGTTTCTATTCTGTTTTCATTTTTAATCTATTCACTTGATTATAATGGTTGTTCGGGCACAGAGAAAAATAATTTTTAGCTTTAGCTTATTTTTCTCACAGAAAACAACCATATTGCTTATATCATTGAATTATGTGCCCTTGAAAACGTAATTCAATATATAAGCTATTCCATTATTTGTCGGTGTCCACTTTCTTATTTTTTCTTCTATAATAATTCTTATAATAAATTATTTGGAGCTTTTTTTATACTTACAGCTTTAATTCATAATATTACGGTTTTTGATGGTGGTAGGTTATGTTTAATTAATGGTTATATATATATATATATATATATATAATACATCAATATGCGCAGCGAATGTCGCGTATAAACACTCAGGGAATTATTTACGAACTTTCTAAAGGTACTGCGATAATTATTCGCTTATTATTAATGCTATTCACTTGTTCACTAGATTAATTTTTACACAATTATTCTAATTGGTAAATAAATCATATTAGATGTAAATTTCCAACTGGGCGAAAAATGTCCGGACCAGGATTCGAACCAGGGATCTCCTGGCTGAAGCCGCCAGTGCTCTTCCATCTGAGCTATCCTGGACAAATCTGGTGGAACTTTTTCACCCAGCTAACCTTAATGATTATAGCATCTGGTCTGAAACATGGTTCAGCTCAACAGAATTTTTCGCCCAGTTGGAAATTTACATCTAATATGATTTATTTACCAATTAGAATAATTGTGTTAAAATTAATCTAGTGTAATTTCGTATCCAGCGATTTCTGGAGTTCCATTACCTGAGATTTATACTGTTGAGCTGAACCATGTTTCAGACCAGATGCTATAATCATCAAGGTTAGCTGGGTGAAAAAGTTCCACCAGATTCGTCCGGGTTAGCTCAGATGGAAGACCACTGGCGGCTTCAGCCAGAAGATCCCTGGTTCGAATCCTGGTCCGGACATTTTTCGCCCAGTTGGAAATTTATATCTAATATTCACTTGTTATTTCACAAAGATAGTAATTATAAAATATGCTACAAATAATTAATCATACATCGTAATGATAAATCTGAAATAAAAGATTACAAAATATATTGGCAAATCTACAATTAAAAAAAAAAAAAAAATTAAAGTATCCATATTGATAAAATAAATATTTGATTGAACACGGATCTCCCCAACATACATGTTTTTAAAAAGCTTGAAAAGTAAATAAGCTTGAAAATAAAAACTATAAAAATGCTATTTCTCATTCAATATACACATAAAATGTTATGTAGAAACAACCAGACAATTAATTAAAAGCTTTCCATCATGCAGTAAAAAATAGATTATAACTTTTCTCTTGTTATTTCACATGTTAGCAATTAGAAACATCATGCTAGAAATGATTAATCGCATATCATAGTGATAAATCTAACAATAAAATATTAGTTTGGATTTCAAGTATCTTTGTTGGTTAAATGACATTTGAATGAACACAGATTCGTTAATATACATAAAAGAATCTGGGAAAATATGTTTGCAAATAAATAAAAGCGATAAAAATTTTATTCCTCATTCAATATATTGGGTCGATCGGAAAGTCGTGTCGTGTTGGGAAAATCAATTCGTACCGGAAAATTCTATCATTTAATTATTAGACATTGGTTCCGATATCTAATAATTACCGAGCAAAATTTTCCGGTACGAATTTATTTTCCCAACACGACGCGACTTTCTGATCGACTCAGTGCAATATACATATAGCAAATATCATGTACAAAGAACCAGAAATCAATTAAAGGCTTTCCACATGCAGTAAAATAACTATAATTATTCTCTTTTTATTTCACATATCAGCAATTAAAAAAAACTTGCTACAAATAATGAATGGTATTCATACTGGTAAATTTACAATAAAATATTAGTTTGGATTTTAAGAATCTTTAATGGTAAAATGACATTTGACTGGACACAGATTCCCTAATATACATAAAAGAATCTTGAAAAATATGTTTGAGAATACATAAAAACAACAAAAATTTTATTCCTCATTCAATAGCAAACGCCATGTACAAAAGTACAAACAAACCAGGCAACCAATTAAGAACTTTCCACATGCAGTAAAATAGCTACAATTATTCTCTTGTTATTTCACATGTTAGCAATTAAAAAACATGCTACAAATAATTAATCATATATCATACTGATAAATAAAATAAAATATTAGCTTGGATTTCAAGTATCTTTATTGGTAAAATAACATTTGATTGGACACAGATCTCCCAATATGCATAAAAGAATCTCGAAAAATATGTTTGAAAATGAATAAAAACGATAAAAATTTTATTCCTCATTCAATATACACAAAGAAACGTCGTGTACAAACACTCAGACAACCGTTTACGAACTTTCCACAGGCAATAAAATAACTATTCGCTTGATCATTCCAAAATAACGGAAATTCGGAATCTTTTTTTTTTCCGTAACCACCTCCGATTGATCTCAGGAAAAGAATCAATTTTTCATGGGCATTCAACAATCCTGTTTTTATTTTTGTTTATTTTTTTCGATACAACTTTTATTCCCCGCCCCTCTCCCGTTTTGTTCTTGTATAAATTCCCGGAGCGGATTCTTTTTTTCCTTACGAATCCAGTTCGAATCTTGCTCGTTCTCTCTGTCTTTTCTATCTCTTTTTTATATTCTTTTGACAGCACGACTTCCAAATACTATTTATATTTATACGCAGTATGCATTTTTAGGTAAGTCGCATTTCATTCCACAGTTTATATATTTATATTATAGATATATACAAGATAGATGTCGTATTCTATTCCATTATACAACGAGTATTTATATTTCAACTGTACGATTCTATTTTTTGCTTTTGTAGAGGAAAAGTTATGAATTTGTAAAACGAGTGGTTTTCGGTGATTGGACTGTCAAAAAGTTTTAGGTATATCGGCGAAGGGGAAAAAAAATCAACTTTCCTAAGGGAGTCTGAAATCGTAATACACCTAGAAATGTTGACTCAAAAAGAAGAAGAAACATCTGAAAATATACTAGAATATGATAGAAGGACATTTCATAAATGATATTTACCTTTTTATTTATTTACTGGGTCCTCGAGAGAAAAGGATATATATTTGAATTCGCAAACATAATCAATCACGAAAACGATTTGTAACTCGCAGTATTTTATATGTTGAAGTATATATTATAGTATGGATATTTATAATAGTCCTTCTATATTTATATATACTCATAGTATGCCAAACAAAAGTTGACATTTCACAAGCAAAAATGCAAATTACAGTGAAATTTTGAAAAGTGGATATTTTCATGCAAATAATTGGACTAACACATTTCATTGCACTCTCAGAAATCCTTTCTTTCAAACCACAGAAATATTCATGGCAGCACTGCTACCAGTAGTATATAACCGCGGATTGAAGAAATTTACATTGTTTTTTCCGTTCTAGAACAGAAAATTTCCATAATATGAAGAAAGGTGTTTTAAAAAAATATATATATATAAAAGCAATTTAACAAATTACAACGACCATTTGGAAAATGATTTTTTCAAAGACTAAAATTTCAGACATAAAAAATCGCACGGAGTTGATCATACATTACGTACGCCATGAATTAAACATTAATAGTGTTATTACACATAAAAATTGCAAGCGACAAGATCGCCTGCGACTCGTCAAATTTCCTGAAACTTACGTATTATCCACCTGAAACTTACGTATTATCTAAGCATTTCATTGGGTGTTCGGGAAAAGGCTTTTCCATCGTAGAAATCTGACGACCAATTTTAAATGAAATTTCATTTTTAAACTTCTAAACATCCCACAATATTACTTTTTACACCGTCGTATATAGAAAAAAAATGTACTTTTAAATGCAATTTGTTTGAAATCTGTATCTCGATTTGTTTCTGAGTTATCTTTTTTTTTTTTTTTTTTTTTTTTTTTTTTTTTTTTTTTTGTAGTTTTTATTACTTTTTTGTCATAGTGGCAACAGAAGTATCCATCTCTGTTGAAAGTAAGTGTATAGACCAATCCGAAAACGAATAAAATGCGGATTAAACCAATAAAAAGCTTCAGATATGCTTTTGATTTCCTACCCTGACGCGGACAATAACCATTTTTCCAAATGGTTAAAAATACGTCTCTCGTTCTTCCGTGGATCCGCTTGGTTTGAACCTTGGATTGCGCGTTTCGAACCCAGCATCCTATCCACTCGGCCAGCGAGCACCTGGAAGAGGACGAGTTTAAAAGGGTTTTTTTTTTCAAATGGGATATTGGTTCGGCTTGTTAAATTTCTTGTGCAGAAAGGTCGGAAATTTAAACTTAATTGCAGGGATATTCCACCGTTATGAAATAATGATTGGTGTTTTAACACATATAGAACAATAGAGGATAAAAATTATTACATATTAGATATATTTTTAATAAGACATAATTTGATTGTTAGATGTAAAATATTAATATTATATTTTGAATTAAATTCGAGAAGAAATGTTTGCTTTTTTTAATAAAATCGATTTTTTTTTTTACTTGATTAAACTACTATATATTTTTTAAATGTGTCTGTTTAGAATATAGATACATATTGCGTGCGAATATTTTTCTTAATACTCTAAAAAATAAATTGCGAAAAAGTTGAAATGAGTGACAAAAAATTGCTACTTTATTAACCCATTTATGCCTGAATTTTTGTTTTCTCAAATTTGTTGGTAAAATCCCTTTAAAATGCTGCAAAATGAACTAGAAAAATACAAAAAAAAAAAAAAAAAAAAAAAAAACGCTAAAATATTTTTGTATTATTTGATAAAATGTAAACATACTAAATATGGCAATATCCATATCTGGAAAAATGTATAATTATATGTTTTATCTAAATTTATATAAATTAAGCTTTTAAATTGTATATTATGTACTATAATTACTATTTTATGATCTATTAAAAAAATATATATTTATTTCTTTATAAAGACGAATAACATTATAAGTATTATTAATAATAAATTAAAAATAATCGTATTTGAGGCTAAAAAACAATTTATTTCAAAACCATCTTGAAAAGGACTTTACATAAATAACTGTCTTCTAAAGGGCTAATAGAAATATGTACCCGTTTGCGCCGAGTGTCCCATATTTTGTACGTTACAAACATGCATAAAAAGTAGGCTTGAACATTGTACAAGCTAAGATTGTGACCTATTTATTTGGATCCTTGATACAAAAAATACAAAAAAACTTACTTTTTACATTTCGCTATGTTGAAAAATTAAAAATCTATTAACACCGAAAAAAGCACCTTATTTAAGCAAATAACTATCAATCTTATGCTATGTTATCTCTCGGTAATACATAAAGGCATTATAGACAATTACTTCATACAATTTTTATGTTATAAAGAAGAAGAAAATTATAAAAATCTATTAAATATCGAAACGTCCCAAAATTGGGACGCTATCACAGAAAAAAATAAGACCTAAAATAGGTAAAAAAAAAACCAATTTGGGTTGAAAGATTCTTAGGTATTAGTTACCCAATTTGGGTTTATACCAAATTGGGTCATGATCCATGCCTGTTTTGGTTACCACTATGTATCCATTTTAGATACTATAAAATACCCATTTTGGGTATCTTAAGCCACATTCTGGACACCACTCAGAATCCATTTTAGGCAGTGTTTAATATCCAATTTGGATATCTTAACACCCAGTCTGAATATTTACTAAGTACCCATTTTGGAGAATACTTAACACCCAATTTGGCCATGCTAGCATCTATTTTGCACAATCCTAAATATATATTTTAGGACACATCAATTTGGGTGCCTTTAAATACCTGTTTTAGGATGAATTCAACATCCAATTTGGATAAATTTACATATCTTTCTTGGCACATTTAGCACCTATTATTTTGAACACCCCCCAAATGATTGATACAGTGTTTATGAATTTATTTTAAATGTCGATTAACATACAGCTCCATAGACTTTAGTGGTTTTATTAAAGGATTAGATTAAAATTTCAAAGTTAAAATAATACCCTCCCCAAGGCATAAATGGGTTAACTTCGAAAGCATTATTTTTGTTTGCTTGTTTTTAAGTAAACTAGCAATTTTAATTTATTGAATTTTCAGTTTTTCATTTTAAAAATAAATTCTTACTTTGGTATGCATTAATACAGCCAATACGCAGGCGTGCAAGGAATAAAGGGAATTTATCCCTCTTTTTCAGACTTAAGGGAAGAATTAATAGAAAAAGCATGTTTTGTAGAAGTACGGAAATTATTTGTTTAAAAATGACGAATAATTTTGCGTATATAAAGGTTAATTCTTCTGACAGTGAGAGACAAAATCTTGAAAATCGAAATTTCCTGGGGCAAAAAATCCAGCTGGTAAGAAAATCTGGAAGAGGATTAGATCAAAGCCAAGACAAAAGTGAACCAAATGTGAGCCAAGGATGAATATAATTAGAAAGGACGCCAAACGGCTACTTTTCCGATAAAACGCATTGATGAAAAGGAAAAATAATAATAACGAAATTTGAAAAATTAAAAATACAAAATCATTCATGATATTTATCTATATATCATGATCCCCGGGACCCAGGATTTCCAAAAATCTGGGTCCCTTTTTTACAAAAGCGGGTCCCCATCAAAAATAATTTATATTTTAACCCTTTCAGGGGCAGAGGAATTCTGTTCGTAAAATGATGAAATAATTGACTGACACCAGAATATTCAAACGAATTTCTTACTAAATAACAAAACGCTATTTTGCGCTTTAATTACAAAAGCAACATTTTATTAAAATATTCTTGGTGCCAGTAGTCATTTCGTCGTCAATTCGTAGTCAGTTTTGGAATTAAAATTAGGTGGCTAGACCCTCTAGCCACCGCCCTTGAAAGGGTTAAAGGAATAAATGAAACTTGTTTATTTGGAAAAGATAAATGAAATGCATTAATTATTGTTTTAACAATAATTAAATAATGAATTAAAACCAGTATTATTTGCATTCAAATAAGATATTTTTAAAAAATATTAAGAGAAATTTTCTTTACTTTTTAAAAGTAAAAATGCAAGATACAATTTTAATTGTAAAGTAATGTTTATTTGAGAGTAAAAGATACCAAGTTCCACTAACAAGTATCACTAATGTTCGCATTCTTTTAAAAAGGGGCAAGACGGGTTTATTGAAAAAGATATTTTTGCTGAAAAAAAGAATACTTATGTTAAGTAAAGGTATACTTTTTGTTGAATGAATGGGTGCTTTCATTATACTTCCCATTGAATTATTTGTCAGCATAGATCTGTGTTGGAATCATACATTTTCCTTGGAAGGGAAATTTACATCTAAATCACTAATAAGCATCAAATCTTAAATGTTCTGAAGGCGGGAGACATTTCAATGCAGTAAGAACGAGGGGGGGGGGGGGAGGATTTTTCACTGGTCCACCTACTGAATATATTATCAAAGTACACTGAAATCATGCTGTATTTTTGAGAATCTCATAAAAAAAAATTAAATCCCATTTTATGAATTTTCTACCTATAAGTTTAGTTTGCACATCTTTTTTGGTGCTTTGAAATTCGCGTTTTTCCGCGATCCTTTTGTTGAAATTCGCTATTTTTTCGCGAGCATGTCACAAAAATCGTGTTTTTCCCACGATACTTTGACAAAATTCGGCTTTATCGCGATTTTTTGACGAAATTCGCTATTTTTTCGCGATCTTTTGACGAAATACACTATTTTGTTTCAGCCCTTTTACGAAATTAGCGTTTTTTCCTCGATATTTTCATGAATTTTCTGCTTTTTTCGCGATCCTTTGACGAAAATCGGCTTTTTTACGTTATTTTTTGACGACATTTGCAATTTTTGGGGGATTTTTTGACGAAAAACGCTATTTTTTCGCGATCCTTTGACAAAATTCGGCTTTTTTCCGCGATTTTTTGACGAAATTCGTTATTATTTCGCGATTTTTTGACGAAATTCGTTATTATTTCGCGATCTTTTAACGAAATACGCTAATTTGTCGCTGCCCTTTTAGGAAAATCGCGTTTTTTCGCAATATTTTGATGAAATTTGCGCTTATTTCAGCGATATTTTCATGAAATTTACGCTTATTTCCGCGATTTTTTGACGAAATTCGCTTTTTTTGCGCGATGCTTTGACAAAATATGCTATTTTTTCGCGGCCCTTTTACGGAAATCGCTGCTTTTGCGCGATATTTTGATGAGATTTGCGCTTTTTTCGCGATTCTTTGACGAAAATCGGCTGTTTTCGAAATTACGCGTCCCGTGGGATGCGTAAGAGCTATTTTTTTGCTTCCCATCTCCGATTTTTCGCGTAATTTACGCGCTATAGCGCGTCCGCGGTATCCCTGATGAAAAGGAAAAATAATAAAAAACGAAATTTGAAAAATTAAAAAGTGCAAAATCATTTATGATATTTCATCTATACAATCAAGGAAAGTTAAGCTAAAAATGTTATTAGGAATTAAGTGCAAGGATTCGGTGCATTTACTTCACTCACTTTCAAATTAAATTAATCTCTTGGTAATTTTTATAAAACATTATAATAGATCAATTAAACAATCTCTCTCTGTTTTTTTTTAACTCTTTATTTCCTTCAATATTTCCTATGTACTTTTTAACTTATTGTTGACAAATGTTTAAAGTGTCATATGCTTGTCTTACATATTCGTATTATAATCTTACTAGGGGGCTCAGTCCCCTGCTCGCTAACGTTCGCCAACCCCCTTGAATTGCGATGCAATACACTTTGGGACCGCTACGCGATCCCAGCTCGCTTCGCGCGCTCGCCACTATTTATAATAACTATAGCCAGATTGAGTAGTATCGTAAATCATTTTAACATATGAAATCTACAAATATTTTTAATGCATAAAAAGGTAATGGAAAACTTTGTTGAAAATACAAATACAAATGCAATTTTTTGCCTATAATATTGTACAGCACGGCTTAGGTTCATTTAAAACTCTTTGAAAAACATAACACTAGCGAAATATAAACAAAGTTGTTTTCTGCTGCGTCTAAATGGTAATCTTTAACAGAAGTTGATTCGCTGAATGTATAACGCCAGCGTAAAACGAACCAATGGCATTGTCATTCATACACCGATCAAACTAAGGTTCCTACAATTCGGGCTGACTCACCCCGCCATTAATCATGGAAGTAGAAATGTAATTTTCTTCTTTTTTTTTGTTATTCTCTTAGATTAACGAACGTCTTTTTTCTGTGTCTGGGGGTTATCCTATGCATTTAATTGTCGGTAGGAGAAGAACGCCGGTGCTTATACTCCTTTTCACTAAAAGAGGCGCATGACCTTCACACTAATCTTCGCCAATTGACATGAAAAATCACATACGGTACTATCTCTTAAACCCCACCCCGCGTTATCGCAGAAACACGGTCTCAACTTGTAAAGGTTAATGAAAGGCATGCGCCTGTGTTAGTGAAAAGGACTATAAAAAGAGATTCTCTCTGAATTTTGATTTGCTGAATAAATCGGGTCATGTGATCATAAATTTACCACTGAGAATCGTCGCTGTGGTTGTTGCGAAATGGCAAGTTATAAATTCATCCTGATTTCCGCGCCACGTAAAAAATACATGTATAAATTTTGTATCGTGTAATGTTTTAATTAAAAAGACAGGTAAATTAAATTTAAAACTTAATATTACATGTAAAATAATATATGTATTTTTTATATGAAAGTAGATTACCATTTTTAAAAAATGATATTTTAGGAATTGGATATGCAGATATAATGAAATATCACTGATCGAGCTTTTAAAAATTTATTTTAATTTTCGATTAAATTACAAAGACATGGTATAATACTAAATTTATCCATTTTAATATTGCAGGTAAGTGGTATTAAAACTGAGTTATGTGAATACGTAAGATATTTGAGTAAATCAGAGACGAATAATTAATATTCTACTTATTTTCCAGGTTTTTTTATTTTTTTTTTATTTCTTACAACTGATCTTTTAACAGCAAAAACAATTAAAAGTAACTTTGAGCGAGCCACTTTGACCAGTCGGAAAGATCTTAAAAATTACTGTCATTGAAATTATATAGTTTTTATGAAACACTTCGAAATTTTATAGGAGATTATTGTTAGACAGTTGTATTGGAATACAAATTTTTATTATTGCCTATTTTCAGCACTCAAAAAGGGATTTTGATTTTCTGTACGAAAAATATTTAGCTATACACTAAAAATAGATCCTAAAATAAACAATTAAATTTATAAAATCAAAAAACCCGACTGCGTAAAAAGCGAACTAATTAATTATTTCTCATCCATGTGAAACTATTTTTTTTTTTTTTCAATTCCTACTATTAGCTCACACTATCGCTAAATATATCTTGTTCAAATTTTCAATCGTTAATAAAATACTTATTATTCATCCAATCAAGCTCAAATAAATTTTTTTAAACTTGTAGTGGATGACACTTGATGTTAATTCAGTTTTTTCAAATATTAATTCATTAATTAAATTTAATTAATTAATTTTCAATAATCGAGAGAGCCGTCTTCTTGATCAAGGTATTTTAAGACCGAGAGAGCCCTCTTCTTGACTAAGGCATTTTAAGCGCCACTCAAGAGGAAAGAAGAATGGGAGAAAAAAAATTCTCTTATTGACATAAATAGGAATTGACTTAAAATATTTTTTTATATTACTTGTTTATATTACTTACCTTTTTTTTTTATTATTATTATTTACTTGTATTGATGACTTTTAAGTTGTGTTTAATTGTTAGTTCCTATCTATAAACACTGTTTTGATTAGGTCTATAGATGGTTAAAGTTGTAGTAAAGCTAGAGATCCTACATACACAACTTCCAGGTTGTATAATATTTTAACGGAGCTTCTGACTGTAAAATAGTCAATGAAACATGTCTTCATTTTGAAAGACCTATCCAATGATAAGCCCCTCAATGGGGTGCGTAATTTTTTTTTTCGTCCCTACCGCCATTTCGTATTTTACGGCCGCCATTTTGAATTTATAAAAACAAAACCTAGCCTATAACCATCGCGCCGTTAAGACGAATTGATAGAGACCTCATTCATTAAAATCCATTCAGCCGTTGGGATGTTTCGAGGGTATAAAGAAATCCACATACACAGATACGCGTGAAACACATAACCCTTCTTTTCAGTCGGGTAATACGATTACTATACAAAAATGACACCTATAATTGTTAGATTTTTTCTCATTAAAAAAGAAAGAAAGAAAGAAAAAGAAACATCGAAATTTTTCGATGTTGTGTCCGAAACATGGTGTCCGAAATTTCCTGGACACAATTTAAAATTCAATATAAAATAAAGTAATTGTCGTACAAGAGTGCGGTTTGGATTAAAATGCTTCTCAGTATGGAAAATTTCCTTCAAGTGAATGAAAATAATTAGTTCAAAATTGTGATGATAGATGGCGCCACTTGTCGTATGTTTACTTTCAAACTTGTGTTTTTTCTGATTTTCAGATTAATTTTGACGCTGTGACACAGAAATGAAGAATTCTAGCACTTTGAGTCGCCATTTTAGTGTCACAGCGACAAAATTAATCTGAAAACCAGAAAAAAAAAACCGCATGTTTGAAAGCAAGCATACGGACAAGCGGCGCCATCTATCATTGCAATTTGGAACTAATTATTTTCATTCGCTTGAAGAAAACTTTTCATCCAAACCGTACTCCTGTACGGCAATTACTTGACTTTATATTGAATTTTAAAATGAGTCCAGGAATTTTCGGATATCCTGTATTACTAAAAATTTCTATGTTTATTTTTCTTTCTTTTTTAATGAGAAAAATTCTAACAATTATAACAGTAATTTTTGTATAGTAATCGTTATTTCAGAATCTATTTTTAATGTATAACTAAACATTTTTCGTAGAGCAAATCAAAAACCCTTTTTGCTCGATGAAAATAGGCGATAAAAAAAAATTTGTGTTCCAGTACAATTGTCTAACAATAATTTCCTATAAAACTTCGAAGTGTTTCATAAAAACGATATAATTTCAAGGACAGTAATTTTTAAGATCTGTTCGACTGGTCAAAGTGGCTCGCTCAAAGTTACATTTAATTGTTTTAGCTGTTAAAAGAGCAGCTGTAAGAAATATAAAAAGACATGGAAAATAACTAGAATATTAATTATTCGTCTCTGATTTACTCAAATATCTTGCGTATTCACCTAATTCAGTTTTAATACCATTTACATAAAATATTAAAATTGATTAATTTAGTATTATATGTCGGCTCTGATTTACAGAAATATCTTGCGTATTCCCATAATTCAGTTTTGATACCATTTATTCGGACACCCTGTAGATATAGGATTTGGGAGTTAAATGTATTTTCTTTAAATAAGGAAGAAGTAAAAAAGGTTTTTGATTTACTCAGGAAAAATGTTCAGATATACATTAAAAATATATTCTAAAATAACAATTAGTATACAAAAATTACAACTATAGTTGTTAGAATTTTACTCATTAAAAGAGAAAGAAAAAGAAGTGTAGAAATCTTTTAGTAAGTCAGTGCCTGATTTACGGCAGGGCATTCGGGGCATGGGCCCAGGGCACCTGATTTTCAAGGGCCCCCAAATGATGCTGAAGGTTTTTCAATTATTGTCCAAAAGTTGATGTAGTTTTAACATCTAATGGAATTTTACATTTCATTCTATATTCTATTGTTTTCATATTCTATTTTTATAACATCATATATATTGTCTGAAACATCCATATTTAATTACTTTATTATAGTGAATATTTTCTTTTATTTTTACCACTTTAAAAATATATTGTATTTTATTTTTAATTCTTAACTAATCCTGATCCTGTTCTCATCAGATTATTTGGGAATCGGTGAGCATAGCTCGTAGGCAGCAGAGCTCCCTAATATTTTAAGTACCGTATATACTCGCGTATAAGTCGAGGAATTTCTGACAATTTTCGGCAAGCAAATTTGGTGGTCGACTTATACGCGAGTCAGTTAAAAAAGCAAAAAAAAAAAAAAAAAAAAAAAATCGATTACGGCAAAATTCTGTTTTTTTATGTGTATGAATAATAAAATATTATGTAAAATATACAAATAATAATAATTTACCTTAAAAAAAATTCTTCATTGATTTGTTTTTGTTTACTTATACTTTTTCGCATTAGCAAGTGAAATCTTTGGTTTGATTTTGCGCAAAATTGAAGTAAAAAATTTAGGGGTTGACTTATACGCGGGTTTTTTATTTTTTGCGGAACTTGCATTCGAAAGTTAGGGGGTCGACTTATACGCGAGTATATACGGTAATTGTAACTTGGTACTGCGGAAAATTTATTATTAGTTATTGCATACTTTATCATTCCTTATATATAGGTATATAGACTTGTACAGGAAAAGAAAATTAGCACCACACAATTTATTATAAAACATCTACTCATTTAAATTCCATAATTGTGAAATAATTATTTAAAAGTCAATTAATGATTATAAAGTTTAATTTTTTAATGGATATTTTAAAGTAATTATTATAATCAATAGTGGTTATCTTATAGTAAATATCTTTCTCAATATGTATTTTTTATTATTCAATTCCCCTGTAAGCATCGGTGCAAGAGGCCCCCTATAAGCATTTGTGCCCGGGACCCCCAAATTTGTAAATCAGTCCCTATGCGGTAATAGTTATAGGATTTGTGTTTTAAATTAATTTTCTTTAAATAAGGAATGCTATATAAATGAGAGAACTTTTAATTATACATATTGATACAAGACAGTGTTAATGAAACAGTTCATCTATTAAATTATTATTTTAATGTATTTTTGTCGCATTAGTTGTAATTGTTAGAATTTTACCCATTAAAAAATGAATAAATAAAGAGAAACGTAGAAAACTTTTAGTAATATTTACAGGATTTACTTTTTAAATGAATTTTCTTTAAACAAGGAATGCAGTATAAACGTGAGAAATTTTAATTACTTATATTGATACAAGAAAGTGTTAATTACACTTTAATGAAACAGTTTTTTTTTTCAATTATTTTAATGTATTTTTATCGTTTTAGTTGTAATTGTTAGAATTTCACTCATTATATAAGAAAGAAAGAAAATGAAACGCAGAAAACTTTTATTAATAAGTTATAGGATTTGTGTTTTAAATGAATTTTCTTTAAACAAGGAATGCAGTATAAATGAGAGAAATTTTTATTACTTATATTGATACAAGACCATGTGAATTACACTTTAATGAAACAGTTTTTTGAATTATTATTTGAACGTATATTTTATGGTTTTAGTTAAATATATATATATTTTTTATATATATACAAACAAAAATAGAAAGGGTGAATAAAAACAATCTCGTTTCCTTTAAAAAATTATCGAAAGAAATTTCATTAACTCACCAAGGAAAAGTCCCAACATGAAATTTAACAGTAAATATTTATCATCAGCTTACCTGCAAAATAAAACAAACCATTTAGCATTTTTAATAACTTAAATACTAAAATATTTATTAGGATAAAACACTTATTAGCAATTTATTTAATATAATAAATAAGACTCATCTAACACTTCCCTCATTTTAATAATTTTCAATGCAAGTTGTGAACACTTTCCAACATAGTTGAAAGATGTTTATGAATTCGGTTCATCTGTCTGTCAGTTCGCTCTCTAACTCAAGTAAATATACTTACGATTTCTACGCTATTAGTTCTTATCATGCAATGTTCCCTTGAAAACGAAGTACCGTATATACTCGTGTATAAGTCGACCCCCCTTCCTTCTTCTAAATTCTTTAGCAAAATTGAAAAAAAAAAAAAATGAATTTTCGTGTATAAGCTGAACCACATTTCCGGTAGTATGTGGAAAAATGATTTGTAATCGAGGATTTAAAAGAAAAAAAATTAGTAAACTTTTTTGCGTTTCTAATGAGACTCTTAAAAAAAAAAAAAAAAAAAAAAAAAAAAAAAAAATTAACGTTTTAAAACTGTATAATTATGTAAAACCGAAGAAGTGTAAACTTTTTTGAAAACCTATTCACATCAATTCAATGATACTTAAAAAGAAAAAATTCTTTCAAAAATCTATTCAAGTCTTATTTACAAGGCTAAACAACTTCTCAGACTGCTAAAATATAGTACTTCTTTGCATTGTAGGACTTTTAGGAGAGGTATCTAGAAGCATTCTCAAGTTGAACTCTTTTTAAACAGGGTATTAAAATTTTGAAAGGAATGCCCCTGTATATTGAAGGGAATTTTGTCCCAGGAGAAAATGAGTGCAGAACAATTACAGGGGCATTATTGCTGAGCTTTTTTTTGTCAGTCACATGGACAAAAAATTGGACCATTGTCCGCTTTTATGGTTATGTGATTACTTAAAAGACTTGCCCATTCGCCAATTATCTGCGATATATTTTTTTTTACTACTTTGTGTATCAGCCTACACCCCCCCCCCATTTTCATCCCCCAAATGTTATTTAAAATTCTTCGACTTATACACGAGCATATACGGTATGTAGCGTTTACGATTCGTTTACAGAGACACTCAAAAGAATTCTGTTACATTATGCTCTATAAGAGAAAATCGTTTGTAATAATGTATTTTAATAAAGTTGCACTATTTCAACATAATGAAATAATATGCATTTATGAGAACAACAATAAAACATGCTTTTTGTATGGAATGTAAAGCATTGATCACTCATTTGCATGGTGACACAAAAGAACCGAACATACTTGTCTGCGATGGAAAGTTGTTTGCAGTGTATTTTAATGATGTTAAATTATTTCAAACATAATGCAATTTCGATACATTACTGAAGTGCCTAGTGCGTAGCATTTTTCACTCATTTAAAGCTACACACAAAAGAATTGCAGCAATGCCTATGAACTATAGTTGCTAGAAATTAGTTTTCAACTTTAGATTACCTTTATAATAATTAAAAAAAAAAAATGCATATACATAATAGTGTGTATAAATTCGATAGATCATATACAGGACTTTACAAAAGAATTCAAAAGCATTATTGTCTACGAGCGTGAATCGCTTAGTAATGGTTTCATCGCTTAATAATTGTGTAGTAAATTTTCCAGCTGAATTATGTTACACTAAAAGATGTTTGTGGATTAAAAATAAATTCATATACAGGGCACCGCAAATAACTGGATACATTGCCATCTACAGATGATCAGGGCCTGATTAATGCACGGGCCTCTGGGGCCTCGGCCCTGGGCCCACCAATTTCAGGGGCCCACAAATGTGTGTGTATTTTCTCACAATTTAAGTTTTTCCACTGTTTGCATTTTATATTTTGGTCTCTGACGTAAAAACAAAGTTTTACTGTAATAAAAAACCTCCATATTTAATTTTTCTGAAAAAGTCCTTTTCAATTTGAGAGTACCTATAATTTTTAAAACTTGCCGTATCCAGAAAATCAAATTTGGGGAAAATGCCAAAAACTGCATACTGTGTCTATTGGTTTCAATATAAAAGAGGATTTTACAATGTCAGAATTATAGTTTAAAATGATTACTAGACTGTTAAGGAAAACACAATTTTTTTTGATTTTAGATAAGGCGAGTTTTGAAAAAGACGTCCTCATTTATCCTGCAACATAAACTGTGGATCATAGATGTTTGTGAATTATACAAATGCTTATTTGAGAAAGTGGACGGTAATTCATTTTCTTGATTATTCTTGTAAGTTAATTTTTTTTTTTTTTTTTTGTAAACTTGAAACTTTCACCCAAACAACTTTGTCAACTCATCAAATAAACCTACTTTTATCTGAAAGTGTCACCGGGAATGGGGAGGTAGAGGGGGCCCAACTTTTTAACAGGCCCTGGGCCCAACTTCAGCTTGATCGGGCTCTGCAGATGATGGTAATTGCTGGAAGTGAGTTTTTAGTTGTGTTATGCGGTTTTTATTCGAATTAAATTTTAGCTTAAGGCTCCGCTGCATTGAAACTCTCCGATCGCGAAATCCCACGTTAGCCTATGGGAAAACTTATGACTCATTAACTAATATAATTATTAAAATTCCGTTTTCACCATCAGGAAGTAGACGTCCAATGCTGATGATGCGCGTTTTTAAAAATTATCTACGTAAATTTTAAGTATTTTTAAGAAGATGATAAAATTTAATCAAATGGAAATTTCAAAGTTTATAGAGATTTTTTAAATTTTACGGAGATAATTTTTAAAAACGCACATCATCGGCATCTGACGTCTACTTTCTGATGGTGAAAACAGTATTTTAAAAATTACATTAGTTAATGAGTCATCGCACTTCAAAGTTTTCCCATAGGCTAACGTGGGATTTCGCCATCGGGGAGTTTCAGTACAGTGGAGCCTTAATGTGTGATGCGTTCAGAAATCTGTAGATAACATGCAGAATTGTACGAGGAAAAAAAAAATACATTTCCTTCTATTAGCGGAAATTGTTGAAGGTGGCTTTCCAAGATTGGTTATGGGTTTTAAAACTGGACTGAATTATGTGATGTATACATATACAAATATGTTGATCATATACAGGCCTGGTTCGCGTGGTGTCTGACAAACATCTATTGAGTTTTATGTGCATATATTTTTTTCTTCTCATGTATATTGTTTAACCCTTTATGTACTGAATTATAAATTCATGAAAATTTTATCTTCTAAGGCACTTTTCGTGAATTGTTGAAACTACATTAGAAGATTTACATAATCATTTAATAACTTTTAGAAGGATTGAAGGATTTAGAAGGATTAATTAAATTTGAATTTATAGGAATTTTGTGCAATATTTATAACCCCACTCAAACCTTTTATTTTAAATGTTTTTCTTAGTATTTTGTAGAATTATGAAATGTAGAAATGTAACAAATATTTAAAGATTGCTACACTAGATGGCAGCACACGACAGTCCCTAATTTTAGCGGGCTGCCAAATAGTTTTTCCCATGATTCCATGCGGATTAGCTTTTCCTCAGAGTCGTTCAAGAGACACGATTGTAATAAGCAGAGTGTCTGCGGCACCCATTGTAGAGGGTGCGAAATACAAGCTGCTTGCTTGATTATTTTCCACCCGGAGTTTTACGCAGAGTGTTTTGAGACGCACAATGTATAGGTTACAAAATGCAGTCTATCTTACTTGTTTTTTTCCCCCCGGAGTATTATGAGAGGCGGGAAATGATGAAATGTGTTTTCCTATCAGCGATTTCTTCTGAAGTTCCTAAAGTCTGTACATGTGTATTATAATTGTACATAGCCGTGTTAAATGACGTATCCTTGTATCTTTTATATGATCTATTAAACATTACTTTGTACTAAAGTATAGAGCTGCATTTCCTATTTGAAGTGATGAGTACATTTTTAAAGATTGTGACGCCTATTTTCATGGAAATCATGTAGTTATAGAAATATAATGTTCTTATAATAGAAATATAAAAATATTTTCGAAATGAAAAATTTCCTCATTCCCCCAACACCAAGAAAGTTGAAAAGATGCAAAGGCAAAAGAAATCATCCTTTTAAAAATATTTTTGTTTTGTGTAATCATTAATGCTTTTGGAACAAAGCAATGCATCTATCTATAACTCATTCTAAACTGTATTACTACTAATGGATGTATTAAATGAATTTTATAACAAGTTATTTTAATAGCACTTATAAGTACTATACCGTCTGTAGATAAAGAGTTAAATGTTGCTTTAAATAAAACACAGATAAAAACACAGATAACATAAGTATAGTTTTTTAATTATTTTCAAAAAACAGGTCACAAAACAATTAAATGGAATAAAATATATGCATTTTTTTGTAAAGTTGAACACAATTAAAATTTTCTTGTAATATTTTAAAATATATTTAGGAACAATATGTTATTATTTTTAGGTCAATAAAAGTCAGTGGTGTCTAGGAGACAACGCGCAGGCAAAGAAGGGTTAAACTCGGCTAATACTTTCTTCTTATTAGTTGTTATTCTTAAAACCTGTGGAAAAATAAACAACAATAAATAATTAAAAAAAAAAAACCCACAGAATTTAAGTAATTACTAGAATTAATTTCTCGAATTATTTCAGTGGAAAATAAATTATATATTCTTTAGTTAACCTTATATATTGCGCAGTACTGTATATAATAATAAAATGGGTGGCATATACTATACATTATATACCGGGTGTCCTAAAAAGGACTGACTGATTTTAAAACTCAATAACTTGCAAACGGTGACAGATATTTAAAAAATTCTTGCAGGAGAGTTATGCATATGGTCAAAAGATTTTTACAGTGATTTTCGATTTTAGTTCGAATTACAAACAATAGATGGCGCTGTAAGCAATGGGCGCTAAAAACAGGCATGATTTTTTGCTTTTTATCTTCCTCCATGCGGAAAAAGGAGGTTAAAATAAATTGAGTGGGTTCCGCAGTACCAAAAATTGAGCCTGAATTTATCCGGTCAGGCGAAGACAGTCGCGAGCTAATGCTAAACCTATGGGGAGGTTCTTTGCTAATATCTCGTTTGCATTTCGACATTAAATATATATATCCATTAATTAAACATTACCGACCATCATCAAAAACCGCATTATTGTGAATGAATTGACAATAAAAATGGATGCCATAAACCTATAATATAGAACTGTATGTATAAAATAAAGTACCTTATACTTAATTACAAGAATTAATAAGGAAGAATAAAAAGAAGAATATGGATTCCGAAAAAATTGAAAAACTTATATATTGAATTACGTTTTCAAGAGTACAGAATTCAATGATATAAGCAAATTGGTTGTTTTCTGTGAGAAAAAAAGCTAAAAGCTGAAATTTTTTTTCCTCCTGTACCCGAACAACCAATAGAACCAAAAGAATAGTCTCAAGATGAAAACAGACCATTATCAAATGGCATGAAATGGAAAAAACACCACAACCCATTAAATATTTAATTTATAGCAATAGAAATCTTACGCAACTTACCGAATAAATTCCCAGTACATTTTCAAAATATATTCCCGCACATGGAATCCACAGCATGATAAGATTAAGGTGAATAAAACAGTTAAGTTAACACAGAAATTAAAACCTATGGATTCAGTTAATTAATTTTGAAATACCGTGATAAATACAATTAATATAATGTAAATAGAAAATAATTAAATTATTTAAAATACCTAAAAACAATTTTAAATTGTTTAATATCAATTTTACAATATTGCCAATATTCAGCGTTAAATACCACCTGGTGTAAAAAATTAAAATTATTGCTTTAATAGAAGCTTTAAAAAGACAAAATTTTTGGTGCTGCCATCTATTATTTTATTTTAAAACTATTATTATTATTCAAATGTCACAAAAAGAACCTAATGAAAGCTAAAGAAATAAAAACATATCAACTGCATTACTACACAAATCCTAATATAAAAATAATATACTTATCATTATTAAAAAAAATTTAAATAAATTAAATGTTAATAAAATGCTTTCAATATATTCTATTACCAAACCCATTTAATCTACACTGAGAAATTAAAAAAAAAAATTAACATTGATAATATATAGAATATAGCTATATGCTATAAAATAAAATAAATTATACATAATAATAATATAAAAAACCTTAATAATTACCATTACATATAAAAAATTAACAGGAAAGAAAATAAATAAATAAAAAATGGATGTTTATAGAAGATTGTCAGATTCTAAAATTCCCAATATCCTAAAGATCACAAATATAGTGTGTGAATTATCTTCATATTAGCCATAAAAAAGCTAAAAAATATGACTGTGACAATCAAACAAATTAAACCGATAATTAATCATGGAATACAAAGTTGAAAATAAAACAATATTAAAAAGTATAGAGGAATAATAATAAAAACTATTAACCCAATTTTAACACATATAGCATAACATTAGTTATATCAAATAAACTTATTTGCATAATAATCACTAAAAAGATGGTATACTATTATTAATTAATATGATATTGTCCTGAGTAGACTAAATTTTAAAAACAAGTTAATATTGAATTTGATTAAATAAGTTAAATTTAATATGAATTGAAATAAAAAGAAAAGTCACCAATTACATATAAAACATCAAATCAACATCCATATAAAATACGTATTAGAAATGTAGTTATAATACTAAAGCCCAATCTTTTTATATATATATATATAAATTAACCATTGCGTATCATCCAGACAACACCACCCTCCTCCGTACTCTAACTTCTACCCACCCAACCATCCTATAGAAATTGTTTATTATTATTTTACAATTTTTAATTTTTTATAAATATTTTTTAATTTTATAAATTTTTTTGTAATTTTGTTTACGCATGTGATAATTTTTTTTTTTTTTTTAAAGATCATGTAAGTACTAATTGTATATTAATGAATATATGAATTTTTTTGGAAAACCATGATTTAATGCATCATAAATTAGTTTTTTAATATTATTGTTAATTAGATGAGAAGAACATAAACATTTTATTCTATATAAATAATTAAGTAGTATATTTCGACATACAGAATGACGAAGACAAGATTTAAAATTTGTAATTGTATTAACTTTGAATTTAAATTCTTTACGTTTATCATATAAATCTGGTATTGTTTTGATGTCTTTTATTGTAATTTTAAGATCAAAGAAGTTAATTGTATTGTTAGATAAGTGGTTTTCCGTTAATTCCAAATTAGTGGGATAATCAACTGGAAATTGAGAAATTTTAGATTGATCAGTGGCAATTAAAATTATGTCCTCAATATAACGATATAAATGGAGATTATTAGTAGTAAAAGTACGTTCATAGTGATATAAGTATAAGTCTGATAATAAACTGGATGTACAACCACCTTGTGGTATACCGACGTGCTGTAAATATAATGTGTTATCTTGCAATGTATAATTATTATAGATAATGAAGTTTGTTAATGATTTAAAATATGCGATATCAATATTAGATGGTAATTCCAGTTTTTTATACTTTTTAAATAATGCATTTATAATATTATGTAAATCTAATAAGTCTATATTATTAAAAAGATCTTTGAAGTCATATGTCGTTATATTAGATACACAATGAAGATTTTTTTAAAATATTGACCAGTTGATAGCTATTTTTTATACAATGTGTATTATCATTGTTTGTAGTAAGTATATATAATTGATTAAGAATTTTTAATAGAAGTTGATTGGCTTTATTATTATATGTATTGCAACCAATAGTTACAGTCCTAAATTTAATTGGAGTTTTATGAAATTTGGGAATAAGAACTAAATAAGGATAATTGAAGTTAGTAGATAGAATATTTTATAGTTTATAATAACTTTGAATTTTACGATTATTTACGATTACATTTTCATTAGTTTTTTGAAAAGATTTATTAGAAGAAATACATGTTGTAAGAAGTTGGTGATAATAAGATTTACATATGATTGCATAATTATTAGGAGATTTGTCTACATAGGTAATAACGTAGTTTTTTTGTAATTTAGTAATTTGTTGGAAAAAATGCATTGTCTTAATAGAAACCAAATCAGAAATATTATTTTTTAAAGCCATAGTTAATTTTTCAATTACTAATATTTTCCATTGATTAAAATATGCAATAGGTTTATTGTAATAGATTGAAATTTTATATATAAAAATATCTATATCATATGTAAGCTGCTTGATAATAGATTTAACAGTAAATTTAGATGGAAGTCTATATTTAGTAACAAAACCCATTAGTTTTTTCAATTTAAAATCATTAACAATATTAAGATTTCCAGTGATTATATGTCCATGATCATTATTTATATATTTTTTTAGATTGGGGTCATTGCATTTACACGGAAAATTACTTGCAGCAGATGTATTTTTTGAAAATGTATTGTAGTTAAAAATCTTTCTACCAATTGTATCCGGATATTTAAAGGTTTTTGATACATGAAAATTATTAATAGGAAAATAACAGTTTTTATCGTTAATTATAGAATTGATATTAATTTTATTAAATATATAATTTGAAAAAGTTATTATCATTTGAGTATTCGTATTTTGAATTTTATGTTTTTTTTTTTTTTTTTTTTTTTTTTTTGTAGATTAATATTTAAAAGATTAACCCTAGACATAATGAGATCAAAATAAATATCAGAAAAATGTTTAGAGAAAGATTTACTTAGAAATGCATTTAAATGTTGTACAATCTGTTTCTTTTTAATAGCAAATATGTATTTTCGAATTAATAACCAATTATAATGCTTTAAATATTTACTTTGAAGATCATTAATTTGTTTAGTGATATATTTTTTAGAAACTACAAGTGATGATGAACCCTTTCCACGTTTGTTTCGTGTTGTTTTACAATTTAAATTATGATTAAGAGCAATATATATATACATATATATATATATATATATACTTGATTTTAATGGTTGTTTGGGCACAGGGGAAAATAATTTTTAGCTTTAGCTAATTTTTCCCACAGAAAACGACCATTTTGCTTATATCATTGAATTCTGTGCCCTTGATAACGTAATTCAATGTATAAGCTTTTCAATTTTTGTCGGTGTCCACTTTTTTCTTTTTCTTCCATAATAATTCTTATAATAATTTTTTTTTTTTTTTTTTTAAATACTTACAGCTTTAATTCATAATAATTGACGGTGGTAGGTTATGTTTAATTAATGGTTATATACATATATATATATATATATATATATATATATATATATATATATATATACTTTTTAATTGGGCAGCTGAGGTCGATCACTACAATCGCTCTTTTTTAGTTTTTCGATTTTGGTGGCAGATATTTTTTATAAAGTTACTTTAGCGTTATCACGAAAAAAGAAAAAAACTGCAAGCAAAATTGAATAAGTAAAAAAAAAAAAAAAATGGCAACTATAAGGATCGTACTCAGCTGTCCAATACAGAGAAAAAAAAATTTGAAATGTTGATGCAAACGAGATATTGGTACCCCCCCCCCCCCCCAATTAGGTTTAGCATTTGCTCGCGACTCTCTTTGCCTGACGGGACTTTTAGTTTAAATGAAGAATTATTCTCAACGTGCAATTTGTTTGTTGCCCTGTTCTCCTTTTAGCCATGCTTCTATTAAGTGAATTCGACTGTAATTTACTATAATAAATTGAGTAAATCTACATTATGTTATTTTTTTAAATATTAGACAAAGTGTTAAGATGTGTGTTTTCGTACATTTCGTCGCTTATACAATACGTAAATCTAATATATAAAAATGAAAACTTATCTGTCTGTAATTTTATACAAATCCACAATTTGGAAGTGTGTATTAAAACACAGCCGAGGCAACTAAAGTAGCCAGGAATCGGAATTTTTAATTAATAATAAACCATCAATTTAACAGCGATTTCCAATCAAATTTAAACATTTTTCGTTATAGCATTTGCCAACAATTAAAAAACCACAATAAAATTCTTACCACAACATTTCCTTTTCTAGTGCAAGATTTCCATGTGAAAATAATGAAATAAATGGTTTGACGATTTTAATAAAAGGGAATGACATCATATCTTTTCTACTGTAAGATTTCCACGTGAAAAAGGAAAATAAAATAAATAGTTTGACGAACTTTTTTTTTTAAAGTGAATGTTAGGTCATAATTTTTCTGTTTTATGATTTCCATGTGAAAAATTATAACTATTTAATTAATTTGATGAATTTAAAAAAAATGGAATATTACGTCATATTGGAAAGATAAAGGACGCGTGGTGAATATGTAACATCATATAAGTGTGAAAAAAATGTATTGAAGCATGATAAAAACCCGATTAGGGAAATATTGGCGTATTTTAACATTATTGCTCCAATGATGAATGGAAATAAGTTCATTTATAGCTATATTACTTTGCATCTGTTATATAAATTTATACATTTTTAAATTGGGTTTTCATTTGATTCATGTGCACACTTCGACTATTTTTTTTTTTTTTCTTTTATGTTGTATCTTAAATTTTGAAATTGATTTTTCAAAACAAATATTTTAAAAATTCCGGGCAATGCCGGATAATTTAGCTTGTTTTATAGAAAATTCATGTTGCAAAGACTAAAATAAGTTCTATTCATTATTTTCATTAATACAAAAAAAAAAAAAAAAGAAAAAAGAAAGAAAGAAAGAAAAGAAAAGAAACAGTAAGTATTCGAAGTCTAACTTGAACTAAGCAATCACAAGTTAGCAATATTTTGATTCAATTAGCACAAAAGTTTACTCACACATCAATAATGGATCAGATTTTCTCACAAAGAGAAAAAATATAAATCCAAAGTCATTAATTCATAAGATAAGCTTTAGAAAATGCTTTCATTA
Organism: Maratus speciosus; assembly: GCA_963932465.1. Classification (NCBI taxonomy): domain Eukaryota; kingdom Metazoa; phylum Arthropoda; class Arachnida; order Araneae; family Salticidae; genus Maratus; species Maratus speciosus. Next base: position 300,626,825 of record OZ010792.1, read on the forward strand.
ATTAAGCACCTGTTTTATTAATCAGAAATAGCGGTAGTACTGTCAACCATTATTTTTCGCAGAGATACAATGCGAAAAAAACGACCGTAAATTCGCCGAAAACAATTCCGAAAACTACCTCACTTATATACCTGGCAATAAAATTAATCCACGCTATTAAGAGGAGGTAAAAGGCTATAAAAAACGAAGTTAACAGATTTTTTTTTAAAGGCATGCTATAAAGATGAGTACTTCTCAGTAAATTCCGAAACAAATTGCAGACATTAATTTACAAGTAGCCGCATGGGGAAAATTTACCAGAAATTTATTATAATTCCAGCATCTTTTCTTCAAAGAAGAATAATTTACATGCATATTTGACAAAGTAACAAATATATTGTCAAACACAAAAGAAATACGTAAATAACTACATACGCAGAAATAAAATTATTATATAACTATGTTAAAAAATTAAGCTAGGTGAGATTTCATATTTCAATTAAATAATAAAGATTTTATAGCAACAATTAAAAATTTGTTTAAAAGAAGATTATTTGTATTTTTCCCAGTCTTCTTTATTAAGTTTGTATCAACAATAATGAAGTCAGGCATTCCGATTTACGCTATCTCGATTTTTTTAGGTGTATCAGGTCTCTGACGTATGCCTAAAGAAAATTAATGTTATTTTTTTACTTGTATTTATCTGTATATCATTATCTACGTACTTGGACACATGGTTCTTAACTATGGTGTTAAAATGAGTACCATTGTATTCATATTTGTACTGTATAAAAGGTAGTATTGTATAAAAGGAAATGCCATACTACTTGTATTGATAGAAATTTGGATAACACAATAGAAAACTAGAGAACTGAGAAACAAGGGTGGAGAACAAAAGATAATTCTCTGTGATGACTTCCCAGTGAACAAACGGAGGCTCGTTGGCTGCCCTTGATTTCACAGGTGGAAACCCCGGAGTCTGACAGAAGGTACAGTAAGAGAGTCTTTGTAGTGTGTGAGAAGTCTTTGTAACGTGTATTTTGGAGAAAGTAACTACTCGTGCTGTGGCCACGGAGTATCTTTCTAGTGAAGAGTATGTATGTATACAAGGGTTCGGGAGAGACCTGTGTGGTTATCCTGCTGACTAAGCATAGCTGAGTTCGATTAATAGAGACCAGAAGAGTGAATTTTTTAATGGTATAACCTAGTACATAGATAATATCTTAACGTGAAATTTAATGTTGGACAGGATCTGCTATATCCGCGCCTATAAATGAAATTAATGTGGTTGTAAATGTAAATATCTTGTATAAATAAATTTCTCAGTATTAGTTAAAGTATCTTAATTATTAATCCCTAACCTTCTCACATCGTGTCCGGTATCATGTAGCTATACCGGTGATGGCAGCGCATATCAACAATATCACATTCAGATTAGGCTAGATGATGAACTTGATGCACTTAACTTAAAGTTTTTTGAAACAGACTACCCGGAATCAAAATTTTCGACTTGAGTAAGTACTTTTGATACTCACTTAACTATGAGTTGAGCACAACTCTGCCTTTTGATCTCTTTTTCTTATCTTATTTGAAACTGTTCTTAAATTTCGAGTTGAATTCTACAAATAATTAATCAGCTTTTTCGAATGATCCTTTGAATCGTTTATTTATTTAACACGTCGCAAAGAATAAAAGCAATAATAAACTAGTTATGGTCAGAATCTGTATAGTTACAAATTTAACATAAGTTAAGTTTCTTAAAATGTTTGAGAATGCGATCAGGTGAAGCCTAATTCCGGGTTGTCCCGTTCAAAAAAGTTAAGCTAAAGTGACTAACTCAACTTCCATAATCTGAAAGCAGTATAAAGAGTGTTTATTTGCATATTTATGCGTGATGGATTAAATTTGGAGTAATTAGTTATCATCGTATAGGCCAGCACCTCCACGGGCCAAGCTCAGGCCTATTTTCAATCACGGCACTCGAGCCGGGCCGGCGGCGTCTCCACTCTTTTCGGGCCGGGCCTAGTGACTACTCTTTACGGGCTCGGGCCTATTTTCCTTCACGGCACTCGGGCCGGGTCGGGTTCGGGCCTTACTTTTTCCTGAAGGATCGGGCCGGGCCTAACTTTTTTTTTCTGTAGAGAGCCGGAACTGGTTTCATTCCTAGTTTTTACGGCCCAAAATTTTCAGTCCTTCTTTTGACCCATCCCGTATGAAAATCACTGTCTCGGTGTGGCCTGGTCCGTTCAAAGCTCAGTAAAATTTGGCCTGGCCCAAAAATTTTTACAAAAAATGTATACAATTTTAAATCGCCATTATTCTACAATTAAACATTAACATTTATTCTTTTTAAAGAAGAGTGGATTTCTACGCTTATTAAAATATAGTAGTAAAACGTGAAAATGAAGCTGCCTATGACGTAATCCTGTTTTAAACTGAAAAAAGTGTTGATCCATGCAAAATTAATATACTAATACGTAAGAAAAGAATATATAATACATTTACACTTGCTAAGAAGGGAATTTGTTTATAGCGCATTTTTTTTTTAATGCAATTTTGTTTTCGAAGATTTTACTGTATAGCATTTTTCAAATTTTTAACACTTCAATACATGGAATATGGATTAGCGATATTAATGATAACTGAAACATTTACATACAAGAATAGAGATTCATTAAAAAAATAAATATCGCAGCCTGTGGCACTTCTATAAAAATGAAGATTACAAACATGAAAAAGAAAAAAAAAAAAGTTAAGATAAATATTTTTGGTCAGATCTCCTTATGAGACAAATTTTTAATCAAATCGACGTAAAAATCAATGTTTTGTAGAAATTCACTCTGGTCGGTCCGGGTTCGGGCCGAGATTTTAACTTTTTTCCGGGTCGGGCTTGGGCTCAACTTTCAATTTTTGTATCGGGTTGGGCCTGGAAATTTCGGCCCGTGAGATTTCTAGTATCGGCAATGAATGATTACAAGAGGCTAGAAGACATGTCCTTGCGGGGAAGTGCCGCATTGGTTGGGACGTCGCAAAAGTTCCGATTTTGTTTAGAGTGTAGAATCTCTTATAAATTTTTACACGGATTCAGAGTTCGAAAGCGTATAAAGAAATTGAAGATTTATTAACATTTAAAATTCAATTAAATTGTACTACTTAAATTTTTTCCAAGATTGGTGCTTTTCATTTATTTTATGATTGATAAATCGCAAGAAGACTTTCTAATGTTTTTAATTCCAGTTTCTTGCTGCATTGAAGCTACCAGAGGGTGTTATGTTCTTAAAAATGCTTTGAGTAAATATCATTTGTGGAAACTGGTTGATTAAGACAAAGAAAAGTAAATAAATAAATAATTAATTAATTAAAATTACTACAATAGCTACGTTTAATGAATTTTCTAGTACACGTTTTAAGATAGTTTAATTTACTGAAATTTAATATGCTCTAAAAGAAGACTGAGTTATATTTTGTTTTATGTCCCCATTGAGAAGATATTATATATATGCTTGACATCTACAAAACCTTTATCTGATATTTTATATGATTATGAAAACTTTTATCTGTCATTTTATCTGATAGAGACAAAACTGAAAAGGTATAAGAAATCTATCGCATTTCATCTCAAGTACGTTTTTTTGTTATTGCTTTTTTATCCCCCCCCCCCCCCCACCCACCCACCCACCCCTCTCTCTCTTTAAGGTAAAAAGGCTACGGGGAAAGGATTTCATTAAATTAAGATAAAGAACTGATCTATACTCATCATATTATAAAGAGGTAAAAATTGTTTATTTGTAGGAGGTAAGCTCTGGAACTACCGAAGCGATCCCAAAAGTAATGGTATCAAAATGATGGTGTTAGTCCAACTTAGAACATAGGCTATATCTTATGTCCGTGCCACTGGCCAAAAGAGGGTGCAGAAGCAAAAAACGTTCTAAAAATGCGATTTTTGTGTTACTGAAGGGCCTATAAACATGAAATTTGGAATGGTAATTACTTATAAAATACTAATGATCTCAAAGGACATTTTAAAAAAAATCGAAATTAAAAAGGGGTGAAAATGCGCGAAAAGCGTTCTAAATGGCGATTTATACGCAATTTCAAGAAGTACCAAACCGATTTAAAAAATAATGGTGTCAAAATGATGGTGACAATCCTTGCTCCAAAATAGGCTACATTTTACGTCAGTTCCACTACCCCTAAAGGGGGTGCAGGTGCAAAAAAACGTTCGAAATTGTGATTTTTGTATTACTGAAGGGTCCAGATACATGGAATTTGGCATGGTAGCTACTTATTAGATATAAAGGATCTCTAAGGACATTTCTTAAGAAATTCGAAATTTTAAAAGGCGAAAATGTGCAAAAAGCGCTCTAAAAAACGTTCAAAATGGCGATTTTTACTCATTCTCAAGAAGTACCAAACCGATTTCAAAAATAATGGTTTCAAAATGATGGTGATACCCCTTGCTCCAATATAGGCTACATTTTATGTCGGTGCCACTACCCCTAAAGGGGGTGAAGAAGCAAAAAAAAAAACGTTCAAAATTGCGATTTTTGTGTTACTGAAGGGCCATGGAATAATACCATGATACATGGAATTTGGAATGGTAGTTACTTATAAGACATAAGTGATCTCTAAGAACATTTCTTAAAAAATTCGAAATTTAAAAGGGGTTACAATGCGCGAAAAGAGTTCTTAATGGCAATTTCTACCCAATCTCAGAAAGTACCCAACCTATTTCAAAAGTAATGGTTGGAAATTGATGGTGACAGCACTTGCTCCAAAATAGGCTCTATTTCATGTCAGTGTCACTTTTTCCAGGGGTTACAGAAGCAAAAAACGTTCTAAATTGCTTTTTGTGTTACTGAAAAGCCTAGAATCCTGAAATTAGGCAAGGCAGTTATTTATAAGATTACAAATTATTCTAAAAACATTTCCTGAAAAATCGAAATTTAAAAGGGGTGAAAATTAGCGAAAAGCGTTCTAAAAAACTTTCTAAATTGAGATTTCTACGCAATCTCAAGAAGTACCGAACTGATTTAAAAAATAATGGCGTGGAAACGATGGTGACAGCCCTCGCTCCAACATAGGCAGCATTTCATGTCGGTGCCACATACCCCAAACGGGGTGAAGGAGCAAACAACGATCTAACTTGCGTTTTTTGTAATACTGAAGGGGCTAGCAACTTGAAACTAGGCATGGCAGTTACTTATAAGATATAAATGATCTCTAAGAACATTTCCTAAATAATACGAAATTTAAAAGGGATAAAAATGGGCGAAAAACGTTCTAAAAAACGTTCTAAATTCAGATTTCTACGCAATCTCAGAAAGTACCCGACCGATTTCAAAAGTAATGGTTGAAAATTGATGATGGCAGCCCTTGCTCCAATATAGGATCTATTTCATGTCGGCGTCACAACCACCTTGCGTTTGCATTTTAAAAAACGTTCTAAATTGTGAATTTTGTGATACTGAAGGGGCTAGCAACTTGAAATTTGGCATGGTAATTATGATATGTAAATACTCTCTGAGAAGAGTTCCTTAAAAATTTGAAATTTAAAAAGGGGTGAAAATGAACGAAAAGCTTTCTAAAAACGTTCTAAATAGCGATTTCTACGCAATCTCAGGAAATATAAACCAATATCAGAAGTAATGGTTTCAAATTGATGATGACAGTCCCCGCTCCAACATAGCCTATATTTTACGTTGTTGTCACTACCACCTAGGGGTTACAGAAGCAAACAATGTTCTAAATTGCATTTTTTGTGTTGCTGAGGGGGTCTAACAATTTGGAATGGTAATTACTTCAAAGATGCAAATGCTTTCTAAGAATTGTCTAATGAAAAATCCAAATTTACAAGGATAAAGTGAGCGAAAAGCGTTCTATAAGCGTTGTAAATTACTTTTTTTATGCAATCGTATGAAATACGAAACCGATTTCAAACATAATGGTTGCAAATTGATGGTGATAGAACTTGCTCAAACATAAGCTATATTTTATTTCGAGGGTTGCAGGATAAAAAACTTTCTAAATTGCGATTTCTGCGGTACTGAAGAGGTTAGAAACTTTAAATATAGCACGGTAGTTACTTATAAAATATAAATGTCCTCTAAGAACAGTCGAAAATAAATTCGAAATTAAAAAGAGGGGAAGCGAAGGGAAGGAGCGAAAAGCATTCTAAAAGAGTCCTAAATTACGATTTCTATGGAATCTAAGGAAACAACCTAATAAACCGATTACAGAAGGTATTGGTTGCGAATCAAGAATGATAGTCCCTGATCTTAATATTGGCTATATTTTATGCCGGTGTCATTACTCACCACGTTGGCAGGAACAAGAAAGCCTTTAATAACAACTAAATTCCGTTTTCTATAGAATATTAGAAATACCAACCGATTTCAAGGTTAATGTTGGCAAATTAATGGTGATAGTCTCTGTTTCAACATTTTTCGAGACATTCTATTTCAACTTTGTTTCGGCTTTTTATGTTGGTGCTACTAACACCAGAGAGGTGGTAGACTGTTAGACAAGAAGCTTGGAATTTGACATGATGGTTAATTTTAAGATGTAAATGTGTTAAGATGGTTTCTAAAAAATTCAAAACTTCAAATGAATATTGAAATGAGCGTATGAAATGAGCATAAAAGTCTCAAAATACTTTCTAATTATCACTTAATTGGAATTAGTTTTAGTTCTTCTTATTAATTAAAATCTCATTTCTGCCTATTGCACTTTTATAATGAAGTTTAGTCAAACTGTGGCTTAATTTGTAGTTTTTGAATTATTTCAAAAAGTGTTCTTCTAATAAAAAATAGTCATGCAAATATCACTTGGCATATTTCAACTATTACGCGAGCAAAGCCGCGGGGTTTGCTAGTAGTTTATAACAGAGGTGAAATCTTAAAACACGCAGCATACAAAATGATAAATATTGTAACTAAATTATGATTCTCCAACACCCCACCCCCACCCCGCAACACACACACACTTATCAGACTGTAATCAGCAATACGAAAAAGAAAAGAAAATCAGCAGCCATTAAATTGATACTGATTTTTGAAAATCCATTTCACAAAGAAATTAGCCAAATATTGGCTCAAGTTAACTAATAAAACTAATTTATGTTAAATAACAGCGTTAGAAGTACGCATGCCAGTTTATAAATTAATTTATTTTAAAATTTATTGTCAATGCCAAATCATAAAGTAACACATGCTTGGGCTACTTCAGCCACGCGAAAAGACCCGCTCACTAATGCTAATCCTATGAAAGAAATTTTAAAATATCTCGTTTGAAATTCAATATTTTTAAATGTTTTTTTTTCTTTTTTGCCTTGTATAGCTGAGATCCATCTGTATAAAGGACGTTATTAACTTTTTTGATTTTGTTTACAGGTAATTTTAAATAGTACACTTTCATTTACGGAACCGGCCTCAAAAGTGAAAGTATCTTTATAAAAAAAAAAAAAATCTGCAAACAAAATCGAAAAAGTAAAAAACAGGCTTTGTAGAAATCAACCTCAGATATACAATGAAAAAAAAAATCATTTAAAAATATTGAAATGCAATCGAGATATCTTAAAAAATTTCTTCTCCATATCAGGATTAGCATTAGCGAGCGGCTCTTTTCGCGTGACTGAAGTAGCCCCTTGAGGCATATATATAGTTGACATCTACAAAACTTTTACCCTTTTTGTCTAATCTACACAAAGGAATGAAAAGGAATATAAAATATCATTTTTCACTAGAACTATCCTTTTTCCTTCTTCTTCTTTTCTTTTTTGGTTGTGGCAAAAAGAAAAGCTAGAATCAAGAACAAAACATAATCTAAAGAAGTCAGAAAAAAATACCAACACAGGTAAATCGTTTTCTTAAAACATGGTTTATATGATACAGAATTAAAACATTCTTTTTTTTTTTTTTTTTTTTTTTTGAAAGGAAAAATTCGCAATATTAATACATATATTAATAAATACTGCAAGTTAGGGATGTTTCTCCCCTCTCGGACTGTATGAATCTAATAAGTTGCATTTTATTATCATTACATTCATACAAAATTACATTCATCAACATTAAATTCATACGATATTTGAAAATCAAAATTTGGCAAATGTTATACAAACGCATTTTCAATACGTATCATGCCAATTAATAGATTAACTTCTTTTCAAATTATTGTCAATACCAAATCAGGAAGTAACACGTGCATTTATTATCTCCCAATTAAGGCGTATCTATACTTGACATCTACAAAACTTTTACCATTTTTGTCTATCTGATGCCGCACAAAAATGAAAAGCGATATGAAATCTACATTTCATCTCAACTATCTTTTTGCTGTTGCATTTTTTTCTTCTTCTTCTTTTCTTTTCCGATTGTGACAAAAATCAAAGCCATGAGTCAAGAACAAAACATGAAATCTAAAGAATTCGAAAAAAGAATACGAGGACGGGGAAAGAATCTGGTAGACAGGTGAAAGACACTCACACATAAGGTATCTTGTTTTCTGTGACTTCCTAGATTAAAGCTGAATCTGACAGGCTACATATATCGGACGGTATAAAGGAAATGTATTGACAATTCCGATCAGAAGTTTCGAGACGGTAGAAAGTTGGAATGTGACAAAATGACGTTTGTCAATAGAGCTGGACACTCTTCGCATGCTATGACACATATTGCTTGGACAGGAATTCAAAGGTATATACAAAGTGGAAGAGTTTGTTCTAAGTTATGGGTTTCTGACAAGTCTTCTAGTGTGTTATTACAGATATCTTGTGTAAAATATTTGGAAGATGACATTTTTAATGCCCATGTTTGCTCCCCTTTCAGAAAGAATTTCCCTTACCTTTACATTTGTATTTCATAAAAGTTTTCAACATTCATATTTAAGGGTGTATTCAAATCCAAACTTCTTATTTTTTTAATTATTTTTTAATTCATTTTTGTTCTGAAATGCATCAAATTAGCAGAATCTCTTATTCAGAAACTATATAATGTGCCGTACTTGTCGATTTTTTGATAAAGGCAGAATATATTGCAAAAAATGCTATCAAAATTGGGGTTTTAAACCGAATTTCCCGAAGCGAGAGAGTTGGGAACGAAAACAAAAAGGGTCATACTGAGAACATAATTGTTTACAAATCAAGTTCTAATTTTAATTGAGCGAAAAAGGAAAACATTACAGCTGCTTATACATCTCTTAAAAAATCATGTCAGCAAGTTTCTTGTTTTCACCTTTAAAAACGAGTCTGAAAATAAGTCCGAAAATTTTGAGTTTTTGAGAGTGGGAAAATATTTTTTTGAGTACACTTTTAACATTTAAAGTGATTTACAAATGATTCGTTAATCAGTAGAGCTTGACATTTGGTGTGCTATAACACACATTGTTGAGACAGAAATACAAAGTTATATACAAAGTGGATGAGTTTATTGAATATTATGGGTGATTTCTGACAAGTTTTCAAGTGTATTGTTACAGCTAACTTGTAAAAAATGTTATAAGATCCTTGGAATTTGTGCAGAGACTTCTGACTCCTCGATAAACAGTCAAAAGTCTCTGCACGAATTTCAAGAATCTTGTATATAAAACTTCTATCGTATTCCAATTATTGGTATAGCTATATTGCGACGATTTTCTTGTGATTTAATAAATATACCAATACTAAAAACATTCTTTAATAAAATATTTATGCTCAAAAAAGGCTAAAAATGAAAATATTAAATTCATCAGTAACCAATCTAAACTACATATGGATATCTTAAATACATAGTAAACTCAATAATTAATTCATTTAAATAATAATTTGGTGTTTATATACTAAAAAATATATGCATGCATAAATATTAGAGGAGGTTGGGTTCGTTGTGTTGGCTTGTATATATAATAAAAAAGTAAAATAAAATAAGCACTATGGTCATTGAAACAACATCAACATTCATATTTAACAATTAAATTTAAAGTTATTCAAAAATGTTTTGTTAGTTGTGAGAGTAGAGCTTGACATTTTTGGCGCGCAATGACACTTTTGAATACAATTAACTTCTAACTTAAAAAAAAAAAAAAAAAAAAAAAAAAAATTAAGTTAAAAGTTACTTCTTCAACTATATTAATATATATACATAAATATTTACTGTTATTAAGTTTATTGCTTTTATGAGTTATCACTTGTACTAAAATAAGATTTGTACGATAATATTAAAAACTTAAGGAATATATAAATTTTATTTCCACTAAAATCACTTACGACAGTTAAATGCAGAATAAAAAATGAATAATTTAATTAAGCAAAATCTATTGTCTCGATATTATCGACTTTTAATATTAAATGGTAGCCAGCTAACGTTCTCTTAATTTGAATACTAGAATATCATTTTCATTAAAATTTGTCGTTTTTATTAAACACTTGAAAAAGTAAGTCATCACACAAATGAACAGGTAGGAATGTCAACTCATAATGTGGGATTTTCCTAGTACAGTCAATTGTACCCCATTATTCAATTTTATTTATAGTCATTCGACAATTGATGTGCAAAATATTCATAGTTTCTTCCATGTATCGATATTAAACGAAGTCAAATTTCTGTATCGACCACTCTTGACTCGGACAAGTGCAGAATTAAAATAATAATAATAACAATAAATTAATTCCCCAAACTTTACAGACTTAACTTCTTACCTATATCACATGTGAAACAATGTAGCCAGGAAATTTTCGATCTCTAACGCCCTTTTTATTGGACATTTTAAGAGAAAGTGAGTCGTCACATAAATGAACAGGTAGGAACAACCAATCGTAATGTGGGTTTTTCATATTAAATGGTACAGTCGATTGTACTCCATAATCAGTTTTATCTGTAGTCATTCGACAACTGATGTACAATATATTCATTGTTTCTTCCATGTAAGATGAATGAAAATGTCGGTGTCAACCACTCTTGACTCGGACAAGAACAGAATTAAAATGATAATAATAATAATAAAATCAATTCCCCAAACTTTTCAGACTTAACTTCTTACCTATATCACATGTGAAACAATGTACTCTGGAAATTTTCTATCTCTTACGCCGTTTTTATTGGACATTTGAAGAGAAAGTGAGTCGTCACACAAATCGAGAGACTTGTTAGAGAGTGGGAGATGGGGAGGAACGAGACAAATGAGGCCGAGGAGCGATCCTCTTAACTAAATTCCTCCTCGGGGAGCTCTTCGTTAACCTTTCATTTGCGGAACTATCTTTTACGACGGCATTCCCATAGCACTTTTACGTTTTCTCAAAAGGTTGTTCCACTTTTGGTTCTGTCCTAGATTGGAGAAGACCAGATTTGACTCAGTAAAGAGGATGCCATTCAGAGTTTGAAATTGACTTTTGAGCTTTTTTTTTTTTTTCTCTTTCTTTTTTAAAACTACCACTATGAAAAATGTTACAGATTTACACAATTCACAGGCGTGACAATTTTAAATTATTCAACGTAAAAGAGAGACTGCATCTCTACAGATTTTTAAAGCCTGATTTAATGATAATAATAATATAAAATAGGAAACTAGGATGTTGTGGCTATCGCAAAACTTTCTTCTTTATATCATTACTAGCAGGCTATGCCCGCTGCGCTGGTCAGTATTTCCAAATAAACATTGAATTAAGCGAAATGGTAAATTCGAACTTGTATTTTTTTTTTAAATGGACCTTTAGATTGAATGTCCTTCCGCGTCGCTGAAAAGAGGCGAACGCCATTGCGATATTATATTACCTTATGCGTTGGACAAAATTTAGCTATTAAGAAGCAGTTCTTTTAGTTGATTATTCACTGTGCACTTTTGGTAGGAAAATGAGGCCGTTATGACAATAGGAATTAAAATGTTCTCATATCTGACAATATTAAATTAGAGATGCATTACAATGATTGCAGAGATTTACCATTGAACTTGAATAATGCTCGGGTGGTTTATTTTCGTTTATTTGTCCTTGATCTCCTGGCCTCTCAGCTCGCGCAATATGTGATTCTGGTAGCTTAAATACAATTTCACTGGATGTTAGTTATATTTCTTAATAAACATCCTCTTGTGCTACTACTGTTTTCCCTCTTTGGATTATAGCAGAGTAAATACTGTCAAAAAAGTAATAAATTATTTGCAGGCAAAGAAGATTGTTTAACTTTCATATTTAAAAGAAAAGTGAAACATAAAAATGTGTGTTTTTAAAGATGAATTGCCTGAATAAGTCTAAAATGACGTCATTTTCACTGTCTTTTCATTTTGTAGACCAGCTGAAATCATGTAACCGTTCACCCGGGAAAAAACTCGATGACTTAATCTTGTAGAAAAATAAACCTCATGCATCCTGTGATATCGTACCTTCGCCACACATTTTCGACGGGGAAAGCAACAGGCATTTCCGAGGAGGACAATGGTCTTTTGTGTAAAGGCATGCAGGGGAAATTCCTGGCATACTTCTGCCCTTGGGATCTGCTCAACAGGGTATTTCAACCTTTCCAAGAAATAGGGGTGGCTGAACAATGTGTGGGAATTCGTCCCTAAAGTGAAAGTAAAAAGAGACTCATGCGGAAGCTAGTGTGGAGGCTGATAGTAGACTGTGTGACACTGATGAAGTGAGGTGTTTTTTTAACAACGGAAGAGATGCGAGTAAAATTCGTTTTTACTCAGGTTGGCTATGAGAAGTATAGAACTGTTAATAAAAAGTGAGAGTGTCTACCTATGAATGGTAAAGCTTGTTATTACATTTTTCAAATCTATTTTAGTTGTTCTAATAAAGAACTTTGGTAAGAAACATGTATTATTTTTCAACGATCATCTCACAAGAGCTTAGTGAACCAAAAAGCTCTGGCCCACTACATCACAGCTATAGTATTATAAATGGTGGCAGCTTACGGATTAATTAGGTCTAGCATAAATTAGACTGGACCCACGTGAACTTGATGTACAGAAGGAAACTGTGTAGAAACAAGGACAGTCGGTGATAAAATCTTGTGTTTGACGAGAAAGATTTTCAAGTGTATCCGGTGAGGAACTGTGAAATCTGGAGTGTCGAATGTGTTAGCTGGTATGTAACAAGGACTAAGGATTCGACGATATAGAAAATTTCTTCAGTAAACATCCAGTGCAGTGGATAGTAGACTATTTCATCGATCGCCCTTAGGAATCCATGGAGACAGCTTGTGTGTAAATTTCCCGGCGGAAATCAAGTTAGATCCGGAGATACGGCAGTACCTGAAAAAAAAAAAAAGTGCAGGAAAGCCTTGGAGCAGTGTGGAGAAAGGTCTACATTTGAAGGTAAGCCCTTTTATGAAATTTTCCAGAGAGGTCTGTTAGGATTTAATATTGTATATGTCTGTTCTTGGTAATTTGTATATGTTTAATAGATAAAAAGTCTAGGGTAGCTATTAATTTGGGATCGAAATTTTTAGTTAGAATTTTTATATTAAACGGGTTTATTTTGGTCTGTACGGTAATTCATTTGGTTTTGAAAATTTAATATTTATGTATTTCATAATTAACTTGAGGATAGTAAATTACGGTTGATTAATAAAAGAATATTAATCATTAAAATTAATCATAGTTGTGGATGTAACTTTTAGTTATAAAGTTGGGGCATATACACATACAGCTTTTGTTTATTACAGCAATAAAGTTATTTGAAATTTTATGGGTATGCTGTAGGAAATAGCAGGATTAGTTGTTTTTATACAAATTGTATTTATATAGTGCTGTGGGTATCAAAATAATTTTGAGGATTTACTCAGTTTTAAAGGATATAACAAGTGCACGAAAATTTTCGGTAGGAAAATTGTATTATTGTTTTATGCATTGAAATATATCTAGAGGATAAAATTCTATTCCTTATTGTAATTTTTATTGTGTTTTACAAATTGTATATATTTGTGTATTGTTGTGATTAGTATATTTTGGGGGAAAACAATGGAAGAATTTCTAGGGAAATATACTAAAAACATCTTGCTTTTGCTGGCAGAGGAATTTGAGACCAACGTGTCGGCAACTGATAAGAAAAAAACTATAATTCAGGCTATTTTAGCAGCATCGGATTATAATGAGAGTTTTGCTAAATCGAATTTAGAATGTATTCTTAAGGAGGATGCAGAACGAAAAGAAATGGAACGGGAAAAATTAGCTTTGGAACGGGAAGACGAAGAGCGCGAAAAAACAAGACAATTTGAGTTAGAAAAATTAAGAATTCAAAATTCTTCGGAAACTGTTAGTCTTTCGTCTAGTGATTTGAATGTAGGTTCGCATAGGAATCCAAAAATTAATTTGAAAGAATTAGTTCCACGTTCTGATTGTAAATTAATTGACATCACTCTTTTCTTTATGATCTTTGAAAAACAGGCGGAAAAAGCTAAAATTTCGCAGGAGGATATGGTTAGCCAATTAATTCCCTTATTGCCATCAGATATCGCGGAAATTATAGTGAAGCAACCAGCAGAATTAGGAGATGATTTTCAACATGTAAAAAAAGTTTTATTAAATCGTTTTAGATTGGGAACAGGTGCTTTAAAACAGAAGTTTGAAAATCATCAAAGGAAACCTGGAGCGTTATGGGTAGACTTGGTATATGAATTAAGAGGTTATTTGGATAATTGGTTGGAATCATTAGAAATAAAGGATTTCGAGTCTTTAAAAGAGCTCATGCTCACAGAGCAAGTAAAAAAACGCGTTCCTTTTGAAGTAAAAGAAAAATTTATGGATGAATGGGATGAAATGAAAGAGGCTTCGAAACTTGCTGATAAATGTGACAAATATGAGAGTATTAGAAGTAGTTTCAGGAAATCAGAAAAAAAATCTTGGGAAAAAAAACCTTATTCAGAGATGCAAAGAAGCAATTTAAATCCGAAAATTAGGGGTGAAGTAAAAGCTAAATCGGAGTTAGAGAATAAAACGGAAAAATTTAAAAATGATAAACTTAAACAAGACCAGGCTTTTGAGAGGAAAAGGCAGATTAGGTGTTTTTTTTGTAATCAACCAGGGCACATAAAACCAGATTGTGCGGAATGGTTAAAAAAGAAAAATGAGTTCAATACAGTTAATCATTTAGGTAATGATGTTGATTTAGGGGATTGTTTTAAACCTTATCTAAAAAAAGCTCTAATAAACGGGGTTGAAAGACACTATTTGAGGGACACGGGAGCAGGGATTGATCTATGCGATAGAAATTGGGTTAAAACAGAGGATTTTACTGGAGATATAACTTGGGTACGTCAACCTCTTGATAATGAATGTAAATGTTTACCATTAGCATGGGTGACTATAAAAGGGGATTTTGGTTGCATCACCACTAAGGCGGCGATTAAACCATCGGAGTCGGAGCAAGGTTACTATCTCTTAGGTAATAAAACTGCGGAGCTTATTGAGCAAAATAAAGGAAGTGGTGTTCCTATAAATATGGTGGTTACCCGTAGTAAGACGAATTCTTTAAAAAAAGGAATGGAGCAACGGGATGTTGATAAGGAAATGTCGTTTGTTGATCAGGCAAAGTTAGAAGAGCAACCAGGTAGGGTAGATAAAATTGGGGATTGCTCACAGAACAAAGAAACGCAGGTAGTTCAAATGGATGAGAATAGACAGGATGACAGTCAAATCGAAGATCTTATGTTATTACCGAAATGGGAGGTGAAAGATAATGTGGGATTGAATAAAATTACAGCGAAAGATTTCAGCTTAGCTCAGAAACAGTGCTTATCTTTAAAAACATTATGGGAAAAGGCAAATAATGTAAAAGAAAAGGAATTTAAAATAATGGGAAATAAATTAGTAAGAGTTTCACATTCAAATAGTGGGGATGAGAAATTACAATTATGTTTGCCATTAGAATTTAGAGAGAAAATAATGAAGATGTGTCATGAGGAAGTTGCGGGACATTTAGGGGCAACTAAAACAAAAGATAGGGTAATTAAATGCTATTTTTGGCCAAATTGTTACAAGGAAATTGAGGCATTTGTAAGAACTTGCGATCTGTGTCAAAAGGTTGGTAAAAATAGAGATAAAAAGAAAGCTCCCTTGAAGCTCGTGCCGATAATTTAAGAAGTTTTCTCCAGGATAAATATTGATGGTGTAGGCCCTTTGAGTTTAAGCGAGAAAAATAATAGATACTTGATTACTTCAATTTGTGTTGCGTCAAAATATCCAGATGCGATTCCAGTAGAAGATTTAACTTCTCCGTCAGTGATCGAGGGGCTAATACAAATATTTTCTAGGACTGGTTATCCAAAAGAGGTACAATGTGATTTGGGTATGTCATTTACAAGTGAGTTGGCATCGGAATTTTTTGATAGGTTTGGTATTAAGGTTGTACATAGTTCAGTTTGCCACCCAGAATCGAATAGCGTTGAACGGATGCATGGTAGTTTAAAAAAGGTTATAAAGACATTATGTTTGGAGGCAGGAAAAGATTGGGAAGCAGTCTTGCCAATGGCTTTATTTGCTTTGAGGACTGTAAGTCATGAAAGCACGGGATTTAGCCCTGCTGAGCTTGTACATGGTAAGAATTTACGAATGCCACATACTCTTGTATATGAAAATTGGATGGAAAAGGAGACGGTAAATCAGAATGTAGTGGACTATATTTTGAACTTAAATAATAGATTGAAACATTGTCAAGAATTAGCGTGTAAAAGAATGAAAGAGTGTCAGGAGAAACGAAAACAATGGTATGATAAGAATGCGGTGTATAGAAAATTTAATGTTGGAGACAAAGTGTTAGTTCTGGCTACTTCGAAACCAAATAAAATGGCGGTTAATTGGATAGGACCGGGAACTATTACTAGCGTAATATCTCAAACTAATTATACGATCGATATTCCGGAAAAGAGAAATAAGTCTACTATTTATCATGATAATTTAATTAAACCATATTATAGTAGACCTGAATTTGTAAATTTGTTGATTGATGAGGAGTGTGAGGAAATTGAGGATCAAGCGGAAATTCCTTATCCCATTGCGGATCCCACTCAATTAGACTTTTGGGAATTAGTAAAAGAAAGTAATTTGGAAAAACGTGTTTCTACAGAGCAAATAGGAGATTTCAGGACAATGATTGAGCGTCATATGAAAGTTTTTTCTACGGACCCTGGGAGTACCCCGTTAATTAAAATGGACATTGTTTTAACGGATGATGTGCCGGTTAGATCAAAACCATATCGTATGTCGCCGAGGCAATTAGAGATTATGCGTGAAGAGATTCGGAGGCTTTTAGATTTGGGTGTGATTGAGGTCGGGCAATCAGATTATGCTTCGCCTATGATTTTAGTTGAGAGTGCGGGTAAAGACGCTCGCCCTTGTGTGGACTATAGGAAATTAAATGCAAAGACCAGAACTGAATTTTTCCCTTTGCCAAACATTGAAGAGGTTGTTGAGAAAGTGAGTACAGCGCCTTTTATTACTGTTATGGATCTGACGAAAGGTTATTTTCAGATTCCTCTCACGGAAGAAGCTCAGAGATATGCGGCTTTTGTAACACCATTTGGGACCTTTTTACCTAAAGTCATGATGTTTGGACTTTTAAATTCAGCATATTATTTTTGTAAATTGATTGCCATAGTTTTATATGGGTTAGAGTCATTTGCGGTTCCGTATATCGATGATATAGCCATATTTTCTTTGACATGGGAACAGCATTTAAAAGATGTGGAAGCGGTTCTTAAGCGGTTAAAAGAAACAAATCTAACGGTGAAACCATCCAAATGCCAATTCGCGCAAGATCACGTAACATTTCTGGGACACGAAGTTGGGTCAGGAAAAAGGTCTCCTAGTGAAGCTAAATTGCAGGCTATTAAAGATTTTCCAATTCCGACGACGAAAACACAGCTAAGAGCATATCTGGGAATGGTAGGGTATTACGCGAGGTACATAAAGAATTATGCTACCATAGCAGTGCCGTTAACAGATGCTTTAAAAGGGAAAATAAAAAAAGAAAAAATCATATGGGACGAGAAGTGTAATAATGCATTTGAAGAATTAAAGTTAAAATTAATGAAAAGTCCTGTGTTATATGCGCCTGATTTTAAGCAGAAATTCATTGTGCAAACAGATGCGAGTTTGTATGGGGCAGGAATTGTTTTATCTCAAATTATTGCAGGTGAAGAGCATCCAATTTTGTATCTTAGTAAAAAATTTTCTCGTGCGGAGCAAAATTATAGCACGATAGAAAGAGAATTAGCGGCTATAGTATATGGATTAAAAAAGTTAAATTATTATTTGGATGGGCAAAAATTTGAAATACAAACCGATCATAATCCATTAGTGTACTTAAAGAAAATGGTTGGTACAAACTCTCGTTTGACACGTTGGGCTCTATTTTTGCAGCCATTAAATTTTGAAATTACACATAAGCCAGGAAAATTACATGGAAATGCAGATGGTCTAAGTAGGAAGATTTAGAATCAGAGTTAGATTTTCTGTTTGGAATTTAGTGTTCAAAATTTTAATACTTGTAATTAGGGCGTTTTATTAAGATATTGTGCTGTATGTAAAAATTTAGTTACCTAGATTGTGTTATAGTGTTTTTTTTCTTTTTTGAGTTAGTATTACATTCAAATATTTTAAATTTAAATTAATTGTTCTAGCATCAAAAATGTATATTATTTTTATTCTTTTGATTGATTATGTGTAAGGAAAATTCTAAAAATTTCATATTTTGGTATGTCCTTTGAAACTGAGAGTGGGTATTCTTGAATTTAAGTAGAACTTTCATAATTGGGTCAAAAGTCTAAATGATATTTTATTGCTGATTTAATGGTGTGCTTGACCTCTCGGGAAATCTATTAAAAGGGCTTATTATGTGAATTCATGCCAAATATTTCCTGTGGAAATCTCTTTTGGGGGGAGGTGTTGTGATATCGTACCTTCGCCACACATTTTCGACGGGGAAAGCAACAGGCATTTCCGAGGAGGACAATGGTCTTTTGTGTAAAGGCATGCAGGGGAAATTCCTGGCATACTTCTGCCCTTGGGATCTGCTCAACAGGGTATTTCAACCTTTCCAAGAAATAGGGGTGGCTGGACAATGTGTGGGAATTCGTCCCTAAAGTGAAAGTAAAAAGAGACTCATGCGGAAGCTAGTGTGGAGGCTGATAGTAGACTGGGTGACACTGATGAAGTGAGGTGCTTTTTTAACAACGGAAGAGATGCGAGTAAAAATCGTTTTTACTCAGGTTGGCTATGAGAAGTATAGAACTGTTAATAAAAAGTGAGAGTGTCTACCTATGAATGGTAAAGCTTGTTATTACATTTTTCAAATCTATTTTAGTTGTTCTAATAAAGAACTTTGGTAAGAAACATGTATTATTTTTCAACGATCATCTCACAAGAGCTTAGTGAACCAAAAAGCTCTGGCCCACTACATCACAATCCAATAAAATCTTTATAATCATCCGAAATCGACGTCAGTGTGAGGGTTCACGTCAAACATTAAAACTGATGCAACAATATTGTTGTACGTGTACCAGGGTTAAGATCTGACAATGATAAATAAAGTTAGTTACACAAAAATTTTAGAAATATGCATTTTGGTGAATACCTGAACCGAAGATTTATTTTGTATTTTTCTAAAGAGCATAATAACACGGACAAACAAAAAAGCCTGCTATTTTCTTTATATTTAAGAGTAAATTAATCTCCCGTCTGTTGTGTAAATAACCCAGATTATGAAAATAACTCTTTTTGTTGCTGTGTTTAGCTGCTAGAGTTAGCGTCAGGACAATTCGCTTTATACTGATCGAAATTCCAGGTAATTTAATCCTGTGTATGCTGAAATGATAAGTCCACGGGCATTATTCCATTTGCCACGATTTAGTAATCGCTAATTTCAAAATCTGTCTAATCTTTTGAATTTGGATACGCCATTCAATATGCTAATTAGCGGGTGACACGATGCCATAAGATTAGTCCAATATGTTCAATAAAACATTTTTTAAACAATGGTTAATAGTCCAGTCAAATTAGACAGATTTTGAAACTTGGTAATATTGTTTGGAAGTGTCTACTAATGAACTTACTAAAAGTCCTGAATTAAAGTCCTGAAATTCTTGGCATTAGTTCTTGAGATATAGCTATTTTGTAAACCGTGAAAATGCAGCACAGCAGATCCACCTGTTGTGCGATATACACTCAAACCTTATCAGCATCTATTTATGTCAAGGTCTAATTTAATACGAAGATTGATAAAATTCTGGGCATTAGTTCTTGAGATATAGCTATTTTGGAAAACCTGACCCTGATTCGACTCGACTCATATGGAGTTTTTTAAAAAAAAAGAGAGAGAGAGAGAGAGAGAGAAAGTAAGAATATACACTGTCAGAAAAACTCGCCCATATACACGAAATTATTCCTCATTTTTAACAAATAATTTCCGTACTCCTAGAAAACATGTTTTATCCGTGAATTTTCCCCGAAAACCTGAAAAAGAGGGAGAAATTCCGTTCAGTCCTACCACGCATGGCGTTATTAATACTAAAATTCGAATTCATTTTTAAAACTAAAAATAAAAAATTCTAAAAATTAAGATTTTTAATTTAATTTAAAAAATAATAATAAAAACAACAACAAAGAAAAGAAAGGTTTTCGAATTTAAAAATAACTAACAATTACTTTTCTCATTCATTTAAAAATATTCACAATTTGTGTTTAACGTTATAAAAAAATATCGTCATTTAAAATATGTTTTGAATGAACACATTTAAAATAGATATTTTAATTAAAATATTAAATGGAAAAAATCGATTTTACTCAAAAAAAAAAAAAAAATCTCGTATAAAAATATAATATTCATATTTTACATCTAACAATCTTCATAAAAAATATTTATAATTGATATTTGTATCTTATTTTAATACTAAAACATTAAAACCCCAGCCACAATCTCATTAAAGATGAAATCTTCCCGAAATTAACATCAAAATTCAAAGCTTATTAAAGAACCTAATCCAGCCACACCCATTATGAAGCAAGCATATTTTACTTCAAACTGTTCCACTACTGTACAACTGTAGCCGTATGGTGATATTACTGGTCTCGTAACACTACGGTAGCTGGTTCGACTCCAAGGTCAGCAACTTTTATTTTATCCTCATTTTTTACCATTTGGAAAAAGGGTTATTGTCCTCTGTCAGGGTAGGAAATCAAAAACATACACTGTAAAAAAAAAACTGCCAGTTTTCCGGTAGGAATCGGAAAAATAGTTGCCCTTATCGTACCGGAATAATTTCCGACCCAGCTCGGAATAAAATCCATAAAAATAAGGAAATAGTGAGTAAAACGGTATTTTACGGATTTTATTCCGATTTTACGGATTTTATTCCGAGCTGGGTTGGAAATTATTCCGGAACGATAAGGGCAACTATTTTTCCGATTCCTACTGGAAAACTGGCATTATTTATTTTACAGTGTATCTGAAGCGTTTTATTCGTTGAGTCCGCTTTTTATTCGTTTTCTGATTGGTCTATATAGTAATCTGTATTTTCCCTTTACTTTCAACAGAGATGGATACTTGTGTTGTCACTATGACAAAAAAGTAATAAAACTACAAAGAAAAATTAATAACTCAGAAACAAATTGAGATACAGCTTCCAAACAAATTGCATTTAAAAGTACATTTTTTTCTCTATACGACGGTGTAAAAAATAATATTGTGGGATGTTTAGAAATTTAAGAATGAAATTTCATTTAAAATTGGTCCAGGAATATTAATGTTTAATCCATGGCGTACGTAATGAATGACCAGCTCCGTAGAAGTTTAAAAATTTACAGTACCGAATTCATGGCGTACGTAATGTATGATCAACTCCGTGCGATTTTTTATATCTTAAATTTTAGTCTTTGAAAAAATCATTTTCCAAATGGTCGTTGTAATTTGTTAAATTGCTTTTTTTTTCCCTTTAATTCACGTATGTTTTACCTCTTAACGGAGAAAAAAAAGAGAAAAATATTCGTTTATTAATGGAAAAATCCTGGTAGCACTGCCGCCAGGAAAATTTCCGTGAATTGAAGAACGTATTTCTGAGAGTGTAACACGTGCTTTCTCACTGAGAGAAAATGAAGTACTCAAAAATGAGTAAATCGATGTACTCATATCGAATTCAGCATATGTTTGGATCAAAACTGAACATATATTTTTCAATTTTCAAGCATCGCATGTTATCAAACCCAAACAAAACGATAATTTTGTACCCAGTAATGTGGTTTATTTCATTTATGGTGGCATGAGACATGTTTATCAATGTAAATATCAAATTATGCAGAGTATTTTAAAATAATTTAACAGTGTTTGCAAATAATGCTCTTATCATAAAAATATTCGATTTTGGGTATCTTGCTAATAATTTTGCTATTTTTCTTAATAAATAATCAAACGTTTCTTGTTAATAATTTTGAACGGGAAATAAATGTCAATACATTGTTACTTTAATTTGTAAGTTCAGGGGCAGTAAATAATAATTCATATTTGAACACAGCCATGGATTCAAAAATGAGTAACATGTGTTTCTCAATTTTGCGTACATTTGAATCGGAGCTATTTTGAGTATGTGACGTATTTAAAATTTAGTACTTTTTACTCAATTTTGAGTACCCATTTTTTTTTCAGTGTTGTAAAACAATGCAAGCAGGCAGTTATTCTAAATTTTCGGACATGGAATGAGAGTGGAATTACTTACGGTTTTTCCTATAATTTCAATATTTTTAATATCTGTACAAATCTTACCATTTATTTATAAGAAACTTAAAACCCTGGTCATATCTTTATCTCCTTTTGTTGAAATAAAGTGCAGAAAGATAAAATAACAGAATTTTCACACGCACCGGTATGTAATCGAAACTTCAGATAGATTTTCCATTACAGGTATAACAAAATGCTGTCTTGTCCATATGATGGAATTTAATCTGAGAAGAATTCGGGAAAAAGCTCGACACCTATTTCACAAGTCCAGTGTATGTCTTTCACCTGTCGAAAGAATTTCCTTCTCCAAACGTATCTATGTCGTTCGATATTTTTTGGAAACTTACTGGACTTGCTTAGAACAAAAGAAACAAAAAATAAATAAATAAATAAAAAGAAGAAGAAGGAAAGAAAAGAGAAAAAGAAAATAAGAGATACGATATAAAAAAAAAAAAGATACGATAAGACATGCTTTCCTCATAAACAAATGCAAGCAGGGGTAATTATTCTAAATTATATGGAATAAGAATGGATTTATTTAATGCTTTTCCTATAACTTCAGTAGTCTTAATATCTATAACAATTTTGCCATTTATTTACAGGAAACTCAAAGCATTAGTCAAACCTTTATCTCCTTTTGTTGAAATAAAGCGCAGAAAGATAAAATAACAGAATTTAATTCACACGCACTGGTATGTAATCGAAACTTCAGATACCTTTTCCATTACAGATATAACAAAATTCTGTCTTGTCCATATCATGGAATTTAATCTGAGAAGAATTCGGGAAAAAGCTCGACACCTATTTCACAAGTCCAGTGTATGTCTTTCACCTGTCGAAAGAATTTCCTTCTCCAAACGTATCTATGTCGTTCGATATTTTTTGGAAACTTACTGGACTTGCTTAGAACAAAAGAAGCAAAAACTAAATAAATAAATAAAAAGAAGAAGAAGGAAAGAAAAGAGAAAAAGAAAATAAGAGATACGATAAAAAAAAAAAAAAAAAAAAAAAGATACGATAAGACATGCTTTCCTCATAAACAAATGCAAGCAGTGGTAATTATTCTAAATTATATGGAATAAGAATGGATTTATTTAATGCTTTTCCTATAACTTCAATAGTCTTAATATCTATAACAATTTTGCCATTTATTTACAGGAAACTCAAAGCATTAGTCAAACCTTTATCTCCTTTTGTTGAAATAAAGCGCAGAAAGATAAAATAACAGAATTTAATTCACACGCACCGGTATGTAATCGAAACTTCAGATACCTTTTTCATTGATATAACAAAATTCTGTCTTGTCCATATCATGGAATTTAATCTGAGAAGAATTCGGGAAAAAGCTCGACACCTATTTCACAAGTCCAGTGTATGTCTTTCACCTGTCGAAAGAATTTCCTTCTCCAAACGTATCTTTGTCGTTCGATATTTTTTGGAAATTTACTGGACTCGCTTATAGCAAAAGAACAAAAAAGGTACGATAAACTCGGCAAATGAAAATGTAACGAAGAAAATATGTCTGAATCATTAACTATAATCTATCATAAACTATATACCGAAATTAAAGTACAACAAATTGTTTTTTAAGTGTGGAAGTATAACAGGATGGTCCAAAACTCATATATTATATAAATTATATATTTTTTTTATGTATATACATACAGGGCCCGACTTATGCAGGGACATGCGGGGCAGCTGCTCCGCCCCCCCCTTTTTTAGGGGGGGGGGCATGAGTAATCAGGATTTTCCCTAAAAGGTGCCAAATCATTAAAATTAGCCAAAAATGATTAAAATTCATATATTTTCAAACATTTAGGAAGGGACCGCGGTCCTTCTTTCCCTCTCTGCTTCCAGTACCCCTCCACACATGCAAAAAACAAAATTTTTCATTAGAAAACTAACGATTACAATTTTATTATAACAACTTAGTATCGTTGTTTCAATAAAGTTCCTATTGCTTTCAAAAGAAATTCTTTATTAACGTTTTCCTAGTAACCTGGCAAGTTAAAACCATTAATTATAGCCAATTGGAGGCATTTCTTTTAGATATCTTATAACGTACATAGGTAAGCAAAGTAAAAGTTTGCGAAAAAATGCTCGTAACAACCAATCCATCATTTTTTCTACTATTATCCGACTAGTATTTTTTCTTAAAGTTGTGTCCATCTTTTTGTGATACCCTGTATGCAGATGTGAGCAGTACCGGGTATACATACAATATATATGAAGTTTAGTACTAGCCACCTGCCTATTATTCACAAAACATTTTATAGATGGATAGATGCCCCACCCCCCAGAATGATGCTTGCCCCGTGGCCCTCCGTAGCCTAAGTCGGGCCCTGTATACATAGATGTAATCACTTTAGCAGCACTACATGAAGTAATCAGTGCTCCGTCACACGGTGGATGATTTTCCTATTCTAGCTGGCCTAAATTATTTTTAGCGTCAGTATAGTCGCATTGCCATGAAATTGAAAAATGTTATTGATATCCACTATCGAATGTTAGGTGTTGCAAAATGTAGCAGTCATAATTTCCTTACAGGGACATTCAAAAGAGTTTCATTACATTATGGCCTGGGAAAAATCGTTTTGGGTGGTCTTTAATGATGTTTCATAATTCCAAACACTTTAAAATTTATACATATACCTATGAAGTGTACTACAAGGTGATTGCTATAGAATATGGTATGGATAGCATTTATCGATCATTTACAGGGACACTAAATTTTACATTACGGTCTATGGAGAGAAATTGTTTGTGGTGTATTTTGTTCATGTTATACTATTTTAAAAGTATTTAAATTTATATATGTCTCCGAGATTCTCTGTACGATACTTGCTATTGAATATGATGTGCATCGCATTCATCTTTCATATACAGGGGCACACAAATTTAATCAGTTATATTTTTCTCTCTGTGAACAATAATTGATGCGGAAGTGCGTTTTCAGTTGTGGAACATTTTTTTTTTTTTTTATTATAAAAATTGCATACTATTTAGTGTGTATAAATTCTATAAATCATATACAGGTCTGCACAAAACATCTGAAGTACATTTCCGTTCATTGGCGGAAATTACTGACTTGGAATTTTCAACTGTGCTATGCGTTCACTAACTGTTCTAAATTTTAGCATATTGTGAATTATATGATAAATCTATAACTCATCAGGTTTCTACAAAATTTTCAGTTAAGGTTTGACACTTTGGTTGAAATTGCGTTTTCAAACGTGTTATATGTTTTATAAATTATTACTTAGACATAGGTTTTTACGTTATTAAGCTATGAAGTTCTATTATAGTAGTCCGAATCCATTAAAAAATGTTTCATAATCTGAACGATGCATTATTTTACGTTCTTCTTAATAATTTTAATGATACTTTCTTAACGGTATGGAAGCTAACGTGATAAAACTAATTTTGTATTATTAGAACATATCCTAAAATTTCTTTTTCTAAAATTTAAGATACGGGGCAAACATTCGAGAGCTTTAATGAAAATTGCTGTGTTGTATACTGTTTTGTATATTTATGTTTATCTAAGCACAGAGGAACCTTAATGTAAAGAATGGAAATCATAAGATGTCATGAGAAAATGTCTATATTATGTTTTGCATCGTATCAAATCTGAGTTTGGAGAATTTGTCTGGATCAATTTTCTAATCTCTCAAAATTTGCAGCCATGTAATATATTTTACATCATTTTGTCCTGAGATATCGACATACAACTGGCAACTTTTCTCCAAATTTGGTCATAAGTTTAAACATTTCGCGCTTGCAAAACTTCATGTGCTTTTCATTGTAATTTTCTTCTTTAAACAAAACATTTTCAACCAAATTCACATTCTCGTTATATTTTAAATCTTGTTGACGTTGCATAATGTTGCAAAAGTTTATTTATGTGACTAACTTAAATACTGCTGTCTTTGATAAAAAGAAAATGCTACTTGAAGTAAAATTTCAATAAAAAATTATTTAGACTTAATAAGTTATAAGCAATTCTAAAAACTAGGGAGGCACCTAAGGGCAGACAAATTAAATTGGAACAAAAAGGTAATAATCTAAACTATCATATCAAAATTTGATCTTAATCGTGCTTTATCATATAACTTTTTCTATATTAAAACAAAAAAATTGTAAAAAAAATACAGAGTTTTTTGCGACATTAAATATGAAATAACAGCTGATATGTGAAAAAATTTATGCACATAAATCCAATAAAATAAAGCCCATATTTTGTTTGGTAGCGTACATAATCGAGCAGTATATTTTATTCCGCTTCAAGTAACAGATTAAAGAACTATACTCAAATTGATTGGTTTACAGTCGAACCCCGTTATAACGAACTCCAAGGGACCAAAGGTTTTGTTCGCTATATCCGGTGGTTCGCTACATCCGAACCGTTAAGAAAAATGTTAGAGTTCACAAAATGTATAGCTCATTAGTTGCTATGTATATTCAATAACAATGTTTTACAAAATGATACATAAAATCTATTAAAAATTATCATTAATTAATTCAATTGACTAAATCCATTACAATAAACTGACACAATACTAATTAAATTAACTAAAAACGAAGATAAATGGAAATAATTTCATTTTACCTTTAACTGTTGCTTTAATTGCTAGTCACACCTGCAGATTGACTATCGTAAAAGGGAAATAATTGCAGTTAGTTTCTACCCTTTAATAAACAGACTTATCGCTCATTTGCACCGTGTTTCACAGACCGGCATACATTTTCTTATGAAATTAGAGTCGAAGAGACACAACTGCGGAAAAGTTAAAAAATTCAGTGGTCGACTGAAAAAAATGTTCGATTTAGCCGATTATTAAGATTTTGAATGTTCGCTATAAAATGATAAATTAGCATTAAATACAATAGGAAACCGGCGGGACCAAAATTTTCGTTCGTTATATACCGGGTTCGCTATAACGGGGTTTGACTGTATTCCCAACTAAGAAGCACCAACTTCGCACTAGTCTATGGACCATACAATTATATTTATAGCAAAACCAATAGCAGGGTACAACGTCCCAACTATTGAGCTATAACATGCCAAAAATAAATTACTACGCTTAGGGTAAACTTTTAAAAATCGACTTTTGGCCAGCTAGAATTGGCAAATCACCCACCGTGCGTCACTTTGCTCAAGGGTGTTCTTAAATCCAAATGGGCAACTTTCTGACATAAGTTTTAATTTATTTTTGTTCGAAAATGTATGAAACTAGCTGGTGTTGTTGTTCAGAAACTAATGTCATTGAGCTGTTTTTTTTTCATTTTTTTTGCAAACGCAATAGATCTTTCAGAAAATAGAGTCAAAGTAGGCGTTTTGAACCGAATTTCTGCGCGAAGGGAGAAAGAGCACTCAAGAGCAGGCGAAAAACGTGTTCGTCACGTGACCGAATTCGCTTATAACTCAATAGGTAATTGATGGATCAAAAAATGGAAAAAACAGTTCAATTCCAAATCGCTTCCAGGGCCAGGCTTTCCAATTTTATATCTTTCCGTTAAAAAATGAATTTGTAAATATGTCAAAACGTTTTGCGCTTGTTGAGCAGAGCAGTTATAATCGTTGTGTTCATTTTAACGAGGTTTCACTTTATTACCTACTCATTCATATTCAAATGTGCATTATTATTATTATTATTATTATTATTATTTTTTTTCATGATTGTTGATCTCGATGTTGATCTCGAGTAAAGAAGAGTCCGATTTGCAAAAAAACAAAATCAACCAGAAATTGTAAAAATTAGAGTGAACAGTGAACCCAACTCAAATCTGATTTTTTTTAAAGTAAAAAAAGCTTTCACTCAATTCGACCCGCATCAAAAAATTAGAAATAACTCAAAAAGAGGGTCGGACCGGCTCTGGATTAAATCGGATTGCAGTTGGTTAAATGCAGGACATTCTCGCTACGCATAACATATTTTTCACAGAACATTAACTATGAAATAATTAAACATAGAACAGAGACCGAAAGTGCTTTTACCAATAAAATCAACAGAAGAGAGAAAACAATATCATACACGTCCAAAGAAATCCAAAGAATCCATATTATGATGATAAACAGGATGACCACCTGGGACAAAAAGATAAGAAGGCTTCAACCTGGAAACTTCGTGATTAAGAGAAAAAGAAATTCGCGAAAGCTTTACGACAATATAAGGACACACGAACTAAACATATGATAAAATACACATGGACGAGAATAGGGAAATACAGAATGTTAATATAAGCTTTAAATAAATAGTCAAAAATTAAATAATGGGAGCAGAAATTTAAATACTTTATAACCTTAAAATAATAACTAAAAAAATTAATAATATTAACTTCTTTTTAACATTTGCTTAAGTATTCAATAAATTATAAGTGTTATTTCTGCTATTATTTCTTTAGTATTTTTTCCTATTTATAAATTGAGAATTGAAAGTCTATGAAACCAATTGATTAAATATTATTAGAAATTTAATTTCATGTTGTTAATATTGTTAACTTTAAATTTTTTTAGCAGAGCAATCATTGAAAGGTTTGACCCCTCCCCCCTTTTTTTTTATATAAATGACAAAACGGAAATACGGAATGTTAATTTAAGCTTAAATAAATAGTCAAAAATTAGATAATTGGAGCAGAAATTTGAATACCTATAAGGTTACAATCTTAAATAATAATAACTATTCATCCCTTACACGCTCAACGAATCTGGTTCAATTCCGAAGAAATATTTCGATTTTTAAAAAGAATAACTTTAACTGTGTACAGGACAGGTTCGATGTTCTGTTATTCTCTATTTTTGTTTTTAATTAAATACTTTTATGTATATTTTTAATTTAATTTCTCTTTTTTAACGTACTCAAATCCATCTAGTGTTTCATAATTAGTTTAACTTAAAAAAAAATTAATAATTTCTTTTTAACATTTGCTTTGTTATTCAATAAATGATAAGTGCTATTTCTGCTATTATTTCTTTAGCATTTTTTCCTATTTATAAATTGAGAATTGAAAAACTATGAAAGCAATTTATTAAATATTATAAATTATGCATAAAAATCACTTCAAAACATCAAAGTAACTCAATATTTGCTATAAGTGATAAATATGTATATATACTATATATATATATATATATATATATATATATATATATATATATATATATATATATATATAATATACATAATAAATTTGAAATCACAAATATATGAAGAAATTTATAAAGTTCTAAAGATGATTTAGAAATGAACATAGGAAACCAGTATGTAAAATAAGGAACTATGAATGACTCACAGAATCGTCAGAGGAGCTTGTGAGTTCATTCATAGAAGGTGCGTTATTTCATCCAATTTTGTCGGCATTAAGCCTAAAATGACAAAATTTAGCTCCTTATAACGCAAACGTTACAGAAAATAGATAATAAAAAGCTAAGATATCCAAAGGAAGATACACCTCATGCAGGATATTAAAAATTATTAGAGCACAATACCTGAATGACATACTAAGAGTCAAAACTACTGCATATCAGCATGGAAAACAAAGTTAAGACTATTTTAACATGTGATCTACAGTTGAGCATCTGAGTAAAACCCATAACTGTGCTGCCATCTGGTGTGAGAAAGGAAAAATGTAAATTGGAACTGGATTAATAACAATAATGTTTAGTGTTGCCATCTTAAGCCCAATATATATATATATATATATATATATACATATATATATTATTTATTTATTTATTTTTTTTTAAGGCAAAAAATACCTTTACTTAATCACATTTCGAAATGTTTCATTGTTTCCGACGGCAACATTCTCAAGAAATAAAATGAGAAAAGTATTTGAGAAAATGAGAAAATTTCAAATTGGAAAAAAAAAAAAACCTAGTAAACAAAAATCACGCGAACACAAGCATGTGGAAAATGTGAATAAAAAAAGGTATTTTTTGCCTTAAAAAATTACTTTTATCACTTATTTGAGTTACTTTGATTAAATATTATTAGAAATTTAATTTCATGCTGTTAATATTATTAATTTTTAATTTTTTTTTATCAGAACAACCATTTAAAAATTTAAAAATACATAATTTTGACGCCCCCCTTTATTTATTATTTCATAATATGAAATGTTAAACTTGGCTATTTGGAAGAATTTCGTTGTAATGACTAAACGACCAGGTAGTTTCATACTCGTTATACTGAGCACGACTGCATTATTTTATACATACAAAGAAAATAAAAAGAGGAAAATTTCAAAAAGTTTCTTTATAAATTAAAATTTTTATATACATTGATCTCGGAAATAGTTAAAGATACTTTAAAATAATATTATAATATTTTTCCGTATCATCAACACATTTATTTTTTTAATATTATTCGTTATTATATTTAAACAAATGCAAGTCAGCACCTATATTACGTGGGGAAATTGCCCCTAAACAGTGCGTTGAAAAATGTTGTTTCAGCACGCCATGTAAAGTTACGTTTAAATGGATCAACGATTCAACTTTTCTCTTCTTTCTGGAAATTAAAGAACATTTATTTTGTGTGAGCACATAAATCTTTCATACATTAAAAAAATAAAAAATAATAAAAATAAAAATATAATATATATATATATATATAAACCCACATTGAAGTTAGACAAAAAAGGGCGAAAAATGTTACACATTTCTCAAACGACTACCATTTTGCCAAATTTCGTGTAAATTCAATACGGAATTCAATAACAGAATAAAAAACGATACGTCGAAATAATTAATATTTTAATTAACTTTTAATATTGAATTTTGATTTTATTAATTTTTAAACTTATTTATAACGATGTAGTTCTCTTTTTCCTTTTCTTCTGTTTCTTTTCTTTCGTTCTTCTCCTTCTTATTTTTTTTTCTTTGAAACAAATTTTTAAAAGTTCTTGATAGGGAATAAATAGATAATAATAATGAGGGTGAGTGATAACTCTATGCTAAGAATTAACTGAAACAAAGACAAAATATATGAAACTTATTATTTTTAACAGTGCATTACAGTTGTGGTATCTGAATACATCCGACATGAGAAGGTAGAAAAACAATGAGAACCTTGGAAATCTGCTAAAAAAAAGTTTTTTTTTTTTTATTATTAGATTTAATATTGTAATTTTAATAATTTAAAAAAATTATTCACTATATTGTAGTGTGTTTTTTGTAGAAATAAAAATATTTTAAAACTTTTTTATACTTCTTTTCTTTTGATAGTGAATAAATATATGATAATAATGAGTGATTCAAAAACAATTTTATTGGGCTTAAATTAGCTGAAACAAAACAAAATGTATGCAATTATTCCATTTCTAACATACATTATTTTTGTGGTATCCAACACATTCCACCTGACACCGTGCGAAAAACGACAGAGAAACTGGAAAATCTGCTCATATGAAAAAAAAAAAAAAAAAAGTAAAAAGCGTATACATGTTTTGACTTTTGGATAGATGTTGTTAAGCACCGTCCAGTTTTGGCCTTGATGCCACCAGAGAGAACTTTTCAAAGAAAATTGATCCGAATTATCGTTCTCACTCTCATGCATAAGAAAAAGCCTGAAAACCATGTCTCGCTTAGACTGTGCTGGTATCGAACTAACGAACACCAGTCCAAGTTCCTCATTTTGAGGAGAGAATGCTAAGGTCCTTCGCTTTTTCTTTCTTTCTCTCTTTTCTTTTCTTTTCTTTTCTTTTTTTTTTTTTTTTTTTTTTTTTTTTTGATAATTTTTAAATTTATATATACACTATGACGCAAAAGTTTAGACAATGAAGAAATTCTTACATACTTTGAAAAATATTTATTCAATTTTCAAATCACTGCTTGAAATTAATGTGCTGTACATATAAACAATATTTATAACAAAGAAAAGTGGAATTGTGCATATTGCAATAAATTAAATGGTAACAAAAATAAACTGCTGTCTCAAAAGTTTAGACACAAATTAAATAAAATCGAAATAAACAATTTTTAAAACCTGGTTGCGCATCCATGCTTATGTATTACGTCATATACACGAGATTGCATGGAAGAAACTAAATCTTGCATAGTTTGTGGATCGATATCGTACCATGCATTCTCAATAGATGTCTTAAGTTCCTTTTCAGAAGAGTATTGTCTAGCTTTGCTATAAACTTTGCGACACATGATGCTCCAAAGGTTTTCTACAGGGTTAAGATCTGGGCTACATGCTGGCCAGTCGAGAACTCTTATATTATGGGAATTAAACCAAGATTTTGAATGTTTTGCAGTGTGAATTGAAGCATTGTCTTGCTGAAATTCCCACTGAGGACCCCCTAGAAGCTCAGCAAATGGCAGTAGGTTTTCTTCTAATGTCTGTGTATAATGCTGTGAAGTTTGGCGACCACTGGTGAAGGTCAGAGATACTTGTCCATTATAGCAAAAGGCTGCCCAAACCATCACCGAGCCCCCTCCTTGTCTGCGACTAAAAAAACGTCGAGGTTCCTTCCGCAAGTCATGCCAATACGATAAACAACCATCTGGACCATCCAGATTCCACTTTTTTTCATCGCTAAATATGACTGACTGCCATTTCTCTCCATATGACATATGCTTTCGAGCCCACATAAGTCTTTGTAACTTATGATGTGGTTTCAGAGCTGGTTTCTTCTGCATTTTGCTATAAACGATTGTTCCTTTTTCCAAAATTCGTCTACGAATCGTATCCTTTGATACAGAGAGTCCCGATGAGCTTTGAACTCCACGTACGCTCATTTGTTGAGTACTCGCTAGTCTTTGTATCAGGCGATCCTCTCGTACATTTGTCACACGTGGCCTCCCAGACCGACATTTTGCTTTATATTCGGAACCACTCGATAAAACTCGATAAATAGATTTTTTTGACCTATTAATAATAGCAGAAATTTCAGAAACGCTCTTCCCTTCACCTTTCAACTGCCAAATCCTTGAAACCTCATTCACTTGAATTTCTTTAGCTCTCGGCATGTCGACTATGAAGCGCAATTGTTTGCAGAACTTAAGTACTCCAAATTTGTGACATCATCGATTCTAAATTTGCATATGCCAGCGAATATTCAAAGAAATTTAGAATAGTGTCTAAACTTTTGAGACAAGCACATTTGAATTTTTATGAAAAAAATTAGTATTATAGCAAATAAAACGATTGTCTTTTGTACATAGCATTTTAAATCAGTTTTTGAATATATTTACAGGTTTTTGTAATTCTGACGTCATAATTCTACATTTTAAAGCTGAATGACGTCATTGTCTAAACTTTTGCGTCATAGTGTACCATGTTTTAAAAATGTTTGTCTTATAACATAGTTTTTTTTTTTCTAGTAAACAAATTATTTTAAAGCCTTGCTCTTGATAATTAATAAATAGGTGATAGTGAATTACAGGAGTGACTTAAGAATAACTTTATGGGACTTTAATTAACTGTAACAAAAACAAAATTCATGAACTACATAATTCGTTTTTAATAGCACATTATTACCCTTATGGTATCCAAATTCAACTCTTTTCACGTGAGAATTAAAACGACGGAAAACGAGGTAAAACAGCGGAAAAACTCATGAATTTTCTTGAAATAAAAAATAATAATTTTTAAATTCAGTAATAATATTCCGGTGCTTTTTCTTTTTCTTTTATAACGAAAATATTTTTAATCAGAAAATTATAAATACGCGAAAATGATGAATGACCGAGAATAACTGCATAGGACTTCAATTAACTGGAACAAAAACAAAATTCATAGAACTAATTCACTTCTAATAGTACAATATAACCCTGGTATACAAATTAAACTCTTTTCGCATGGCAAAGTTAGTAAAATGGCACGAAAACTTTGGAATTTACCCGAAAGAAAAATATAATTTTAAAATTCAACAACCATATTCAAGTGGTTTTTTTAATTTTTTATTTTTTATAAAGTAAATATAAGTTGTATCCGAAAACTAATAAGTACGTGTCAATGATGAGTTACCGGAGACCAACTGTATAGAATTAAGTTAAATAATGCTATAAAAAGTGATAAAATATCTTTATTAAGATTGACGATCTTTTCATCGCACAAACGGCAACATTTTCAAAATTATTCAAATCATGTATAGAACTTAAATTAAATAGAACGAAAACAAAATTCATAAAACTAATTCATTTCTAATAGTACATTATTACCCTTGTGGTATCCAAATTCACCTCTTGCCGTATGGGAAAGTGGTTAAACGTCGGAAAAAATCGCGAATTTACTGGGAAAAGAGAGAAAAAAAAAAAAAGATGATAATTTTTTAATTCAGTAACCATATTAAAGTGTTTTTCGTTTTTTAAAATAACGTAACTATTTTGAGTCGGAAAACTAATAAATACGTGATAATGATGAGGGAACTGAGAACAACTTTATAGGACTTAAATTAACTGGAAGAAAAAACAAAACGCATGAAACTAATTCATTTCTAACAGTACATTACCCCTGTGGTATCCAACCCATTCCACCTGGCAGGGTGGAAAAACGACGGAGAAACTCGGAAATCTGCTCTAATTACTCTACCTTAATTACCTGCGCCCAGTTGACCGAAAAGAGACAGTGAGGCGGATCGATCCGAGAAAGAATCCGCATCCTCTCTCTCTTTTCTATCATAACACGGAGAGATTCCACCAAGGATAAGGGCTTCTCTCTGACCACCTGGGACCAGCTGATAAGAAGACCGCACCAATATAGCACTAACGTTTGTTGCAGAAGAAGCAGGAAATGGACTGAGAGGCGGCAAACTCTGTATGTGCGGGTATTGCTTTTCTAGATGGAAGACTATACATGCACTAAATGTACCAGAAGAGTTGATGTTTGAATTAGAGTAGGTTTTAGTTATGGAGAAGAAATAGCAGAAAATGACGTCCATTCATAGGGGAAAAGGGGGTGGGGAGGGAAACAAATTACATCATAATCTGTAACACATGGGCAAAAATAGAAAATAACAACAATAACTAGAAAACAAGTATTCTGCTTTTCCAGAATTTATTGTTGCCCCCGATGGATAAAAAATGTTTGTATTAAATATAGATAGTACAAAACATATTTCAGGTTTAAGGCACATCACACAACGAGACGACAGGGGCAAAATGAAGAGCGACATGGGAGAAAAAACAGGTCGAAACAAAGAAGGAATCTATTTCAAAACTGTTTTAAACCAGTTTTTCCCCCGAAATACAGCAACATGTCTCATGTGTCGCCTTTAAGGGTGTGATCTACCTAAGACTTAAAACAAACACTTTTATTTTATATAAAATGATGTCATTCGCATCCGCTGAAGATTTCCACATTTACAGTCCAGTCTTAAACAACATCTACAGAAAAGTATGCATATGACATCACTATCGCAGAATAATACACATTTCCAGCTAAAAACGATGTCGTCATTCCAGAAACTCGACAAAAAAAAAAAAAAAAATCGGCTATCTATTTATGCGTTCATTTGTTTGAAAAATTAATATAGATACTTAAAATTAAATATAGTTTATAATAGCTCCATGTTTTATCAGAAATCATTCATTTATATATTTTTTTCAGAATAGTGGGTATTTTAATTAATATTTTTTCAGTTATTATGTGAAAATGGCAATAAAAAGGTATAATAGTTGCCAACATTAAAAAACTACAAAAAAAAAATAATGTCTCAAAAATAAATTCAAACAAATTGCATTTAAAAGTATCCTTTTTCCCCTATTCGACGATATAAAAATTGAAAATATGCGATGCTTAGAAGTTTAAAAAATTGCAGTAGAGATTATGCCGTACAATGATACACTTGCTTTGTTTTACGGTGGCTTTTATAACATAACGTTATTTTTTAGAGACGGCACTTTACTGCCGGAAAGAAACAGTATATCAGACGTTAATAAATAAACTATCTCTCAAATTGGTGGATCACATTTTCTGCCCAAGATTTTTGTCTTTTTTGCATCTTATTAGTTATTACCTATTAACTATAATTATGTCTTTTTAAAACAACCCAATTATCAAGGAGCAAAAATCTTTATATCCGAACTAATACCTAAATAGAGGAGAAGTTGATAAAGGTTACGTTTTAAAGAAGCATATAAGTTATTCGCACGGAACACAAATTGTGAAAAACTTTAACGAATAACTGTCTACAAAAAATTTAACAATATCTTGAAGGAAAAGGTATCATTCCATTGACAAAATAAAGTACCGTATATACTCGCGTATAAGTCGATGAATTTCTGACAATTTTCGGTAAGCAAATTTGGGGGGTCGACTTATACGCGTGTCAGTTAAAAAAGCAAAAATAAAAGCTTCGAATACTAAAAAATTATGGCTTTTTATATGTATGAATAAAAAAATAACATATAAAATATACAAATAATAATAATTCATCATTTAAAAAATAATAATGATTTGTTTCTGTTTACTTACTAACTTTTCACATTAGAAAGTGAAATCTTTGGTTTATTTTTGTGCAAAATTGAAGTAAAAAGTTAGGGGGTCGACTTATACGCGAGTTTTTGATTTTTTTCCAAAATTTGCATCCGAAAGTTAGGGGGTCGACTTATACACGAGTCGACTTATACGCGAGTATATACGGTATTTACGTTTCAGATAACCGGAAAGTAAACACAAGAAAAATTAAGAAAGGAAAAGTTGGGCATTATCCAGGGCCGAAACTAGTCTTTTTTGCGCCAGGGGAAAACATGGATTTTGGCGCCCCCCCCCCCTCCTCACGCACAATAAAAGTTATCGACTGCAGGTGCCCTATGAAAAAAAAAATAATAATAAAAATCCTTTAAAAATAAAAATAATTTAATAATAATTAAAATGCTAGCAAGGAAATACATACACACCGCTCCCATAGGATTAACGTTAGCTGGAGTGTTACGAGCTTACACTAGTCACGTGAAGAAACTGGATCGTTAATGTTAAAGCTATGGGAGCGTTCTTTTAAAAATTTCTCACTTGCATATTAATAGTTTCAAATGATGTTTTTCTTCTATATCAATAGCTGAGATTGAATTCTAACCTGGTTAGTTTTTAATTTTTCAATTTTGGTAGCAGTTTTTATTTTTTCTTAATTTTTATTATAAAGTTACTTTCACTTTCACAAATTTGAAAAGAACGCTCCCATAGTTTTAACATTAGCTTGCGAGTTTCTTTGTTTTTCATATATATATATATATATATATATATATATATATATATATATATATATATATATATATATATATATATATATATAAACTTTCTGTACAATAACACCATTGAAAGATAATGAAAGTGACCAATAATTTGAAAACACATACACCATATTAACCAGATGTTATGTAAAATGGATAGCCCCATGTACTTCCTTAAGAGGATCAAAATGGAATTTAAAAAAAAAAAGAAAAAGAAAAATATGGATACAGATAAAAATATAAATAAATAAATGAAATGCTTATATAGTGAATTACTTTATCAGGGGTACAGAATTCGCATATATAAGCAAGTCAATCGTTTTCTGTAAAGAATAAAACTAAACACTGAAATATATACATATTTTTTTTTAATGAAATGACAAACAGAATCTTCATTTGGCGCCCCCCCCCCTCCTTCGCCTTTCGTTCTGGCGCTCGGGGCCCATGACCCCTCTGCACCCCCTAGTTTCGGCCCTAGCACTATTACGTATTCTAAAATTGGTTTATACAACAAATCCATTATAATCGCTTTTAGAAAGAGCTGGGAATCTCCTGAAAGGACTTAAAAAAAAAATTGTAACTTGGTTCTTTGATAACCATTTATTTAGGTTAACGTCATTTTTAAATATTGTTCATGTTAATCTTATAAGAAAAACAGCAAGAAACGAAAATGTATGTAATTTTTTCAATATCTTTAAAAAAATATGTTACATTTTACTAATGGATCTAACTTTCTCGGCGATCTGAACATCTTTTTCACAAGTCAGCAAATAAAGAGAGAAGCACATTAGGTGATTCAAAATCATATACTAACACAACTGTGACATCAACCATCTGAAAACTGTATTCTTTCAGCATGAAAATTATCGAAATAGCGCAAAATTTATACACAAGTATATTATATTAGAAAAAAAAATTAATATTACATTCTACCAAAACACGGATGAAATATGCATCAACTTCGCACACAAGTAAATTCTTATATCATCAAACTGGGCTATTTTCAGCTGAAAGCTTACTTTCTGTGTTCCAAGGTTCAACACTAACAATTCAACTCCAACAATTTGCCATACCAAAGGTGTAGCAATTTTCATACATTTTCGCTCAATGTTATGTACTGTTAGAAAATTTACCTTATTACGAAAGTCGACTGGCCAAAAGGTAGAAGAATCAGCAGACCTTTAATGAAAGAAAAAAAAGAAAAAAAGAAAGAAATCTACATCTTCGCCTGATGGAAATAAACCAGGAGAGATTTCTTGTGCAGATAAAAAGAAAAGACGAAAAAAAAAAATCATGCTTTGACCACCTGAGACCTGGAGATGCGAATATTTTTCTCAAAGGTAGAGCAAAATGAGTACGGAAATGGATCCTGATTCGGGGAGATTTAACACGCTGATAGAAGTCGACTTTACCAGTAATGCAGAGAAAGTAGCATAATTAGGAAACAGTATTATAGTTATAGTGGAAAAATAAAACGATAAGGTATTAAAAACATATATCTCCAGATTCAGACATAATATCCTCCTAATAAAATGGGATAAATATCTTTAATTATGATAAAATGTTAAAGTAATACCTGCTTAAATTGCATCGTTAATAATTTAATATGAAGTACATAGGGGATAGAGAAATAAAATGGCTTAAAATAAAAGGACGAAACGTATAATAATAACGAAATAAAGTAAAAAACTTGTATTTTGTGCCATCACAAAACTTTCTTCTATATAAATTAAATCGTCAACAACAAAAATTAAATGGCAATCTATTCGTTTGTTCTCCACTATCGCGGATATTCTGAAAAATAAAACACAGCAGCGAAAATATTTGGACGGTATAAATCTCAAACCTAATCAGCGTCTACTTATGTCCAAGTCTGTTAGAATATGATGTTTTATGAAATTCCATGCATTAGTTCTTGAGATAGCTATCGAAAAATGCTGCATAGCAGCGCCACCTGTTAGGCAATTTACACCAATTTATGTCACGGTCTTATCGAATCTGAAGTTTGATTGAATTACGTGCATTAGTTCTTGAGATAGAACGCCCAAAAAGATCATGTCACATACAGACAGACTCACGGACAAACATTTTCTAAAAACAGTCAAATCGTGCTCAGGATTTTCTAAAAAGTGTAAAATAGTCAAAACCCAGAAGTCGAAATTTTTCACTAATCCAATACTTTTCCTTGGAAAGAGTTTCCTTGTAATAGTATCTATAGCTTAAAAAAAAAAAAAAAAAAAAAAAAAAAAAAATTGCATGTTGGATAAAGTGTGTACGCGTTCTATCTGTGTCCATACACGATTTAAATATTCGGAAAATTTCCCAATATATTTCTTAATTTTAATATGTAAGCTTCACTACTGAAAATTACCGCCATAATAATGGATTTTTTGTTTGTTGTTGTTGTTCGGAAATGCATGAAACTAGCAGGTGATATTGTTCAGAAACTATGTAATCAAACTAAGTTTTCTCGTTTTTTTTTTTTTATTTA
This sequence comes from Maratus speciosus, assembly GCA_963932465.1. Lineage (NCBI taxonomy): Eukaryota > Metazoa > Arthropoda > Arachnida > Araneae > Salticidae > Maratus > Maratus speciosus. Next base: position 300,667,151 of record OZ010792.1, read on the forward strand.
TTTTTATTTTTATTTTATTTATTTATTTATTTATTTTTTGCAATTGAAATAGATCTTTCAGAAAATAGTGTCAAAGTGGGTGTTTTGAAACGAATTTCCGCGCAAAAGAAGAATAACCACTCAAGGAAGGATAAAGAAAAACATCTTTGCCACGTGATCAAAATCGCTCAATAGGTAATTTATTTATCAAAGAATGGAAAACACAGTTCGATTCCAAATCGCTTCCATAGCCAGGCCTTCCAATTTTATATCTTTCAATTAAAAAATGAACTAGTAAATCTGTCAAAACGTTTTGCGCTTGTTGAGCAGTGCAGTTGAGAACAAGATTTCATTATTTATATATTTTACTAGGGGGCTCTGACCCCTGCAAGCTACGCTTGCCAACCCCTGTTCAGACACTGTAGAATCTAAAAGCACGCTAATCTGATCGGTTTTAAAAAGATTAGAGAAGATAGAACTATACTGAAAAAACCTGTAGCGATCTCCCTGTAAACGTGTTTCCATTCAATTCCCTTTGATTGCAAAAAATTAAAGTAGAATCAGTTTCTGTTAAGACATCCAATGGTTGTTTTCGTGTTTGGTTAAAGAAAATCAGTTAAACATTTGAAAAGAAGCTAAAATAAAATGAATTAAGTAAACAGAGTCTTTGTCTCGGTATTTTTAAACAGCGTTATAAAACGATTGACATAATACAATTACTAAAATTTGCTGCATTAACCCCTTCAAGGGCGGTGGTTCATTTTTGGACCACTTAATTTTAATTCTTAAATGCCACATTAGCTTCAGAATATTGGGATGAAAATTTCCCTTTTATTAAGTAAGTGAACAAATTATTGGAAATATTGGCAATGAGCGAGCAGACGAACTTGCAAAGAATGCTATTAATGAAAATGAATCCGACTTAGTTGATATACAGAATTTTCCTATTTCACTAATTAAGCAGTTTTGTCGTGAAAAAGCGATCCTGGATTGGCAAAGCTATTGGGAACATTCTGGCAAGGGTAGAGATACGTATAGTATTATGAAAAGAGTAGACACTAAATATATCTGCGCAAATCAGATCGTACAATACTTTATAACCTCACATGGAAGTTTTCCTGTTTTTCTTAATAAAATTGGTAAGCGTGGCACCCCAAACTGCGATTGTGGCAAGAGAGGTGATACAACACACTACCTTTTTGGAAGATGCCCTCTGGTCCACTACTTTTTCTACTTTGACAACTCTGCAAGTATTAGTACAAATATTAAAAGAGTCCTTTTTAATCAAGATAATTATCGAAAATTGTGCCACATTTATAATTCTCTAAACGAACATTATTCGTTTATTAAATATAAATTTTAGTGTTGTAATGGGACTATTCTCTTTTACTAGTTTCGCATTCTGTATCTTAGGCTTGACTAAGAGGGCCGATATGTTGCTGTGGGTATATTGATTGAATAGAATGAGCTATTATTTTAACTTAATCATCAGGATATACAGAACTACCTTTTTAAAGTTTTATACTTATTGGAAGTCATCATGAAAATTATTGCAATAGATGGACTATTCTTTTACCTTACTTTATGAAAATAAAAGTCGTTACTGACGTACCTCTTGTTTGAACCATTTACCTGCTTTTTGTTGGAAAGTCTATAACTGGGGATCATTTTGATTTATGCATATTATTAATTTCAATATTTGAACGGTTGTATGAGTATTAGAGAAAAAAGAAGGGAAAAAAAGAGAATGAAAAAAAAAATACATTTTGAGATTTATCTAGCTAATTGATAGTAGTTTTCAAGTATGTGATGTTTCCTTTTTTCGCATAACTCATAGATTCTTCTCATTTGAATAGAATGGACTATTCTTTTAACTTATCTTTAGGATATATTGAACTATCATTTTAATGCTCTATATTATTGGAGTCAGAACAATTTCAACTATAATATAATGTGTAATACATGTCAGATGGTCTACTACCTACAGTGTTCTTACTGGTATCAGTGTCTCATCTTCTGTATTAGTGATACTATCTGAAACTATCATATGATATTATTGGGATAGATGGACTATTCTTTTACCTTATTATTTAAAGTATAAGACTACTTTTTTTACATGCGATAAGTTTGAACCTATTACTTGTTTCTTGTTGGAAAGTTTACCGTAACCAAGTTGGTAGACATCATTGTTAGCAGTCAACAAGTATTTAGTGCACCTTCTTTTGATTAGTTTTGTGAACCTCATCATTAGAATAGAACAGATTATTCATTTTCCCTATCATTGGGATTTATTGGATTATCTTTTTATTGCTTTGTACTATTGGAACCTGAACCATTTTAACAGCAGTTTAATATGTTTTATCATGTGATTTCTAGTTGCAATGTTTTTGTTAGAGAAAGTGTTATAAACCTACCACTTAATCCTTTTGAACCTTTATAAGAAGATTTGGTATTATGAATTTTTTTTTTTTTTTTTTTTTTTTTTTTCATAGTGGCATTTCCTGATATTCTCTGAGGGTGTCTGGACATTTCATTTTTATTGACTTAACTTTGATTTTTTTTTCTTTTTTTTTTTTCAACTCTCAAGTGGTGAACTTCTCTTTTAAACCTTAATCACTTGCTTAGAATCTATATGAATATCAGATTTTAAGTTTAACTGTTTTTGGAAAAGCCTGATATATACTGAAATTTTTTTAATACTGTTTCTTCTTCTCCACATGTGATGTTGATATTTCGATTGGTGAAAACTTCATTCAGTTTGCTTGTTACTATACATCTTCTACAGAAATGTTCTTCTACTAAGAAGCTGCAGTTTACTTGAGACTTTCTGACATGCTACCTGTTGAGGAAGTTTGGCTATTGATTCTTTATGAACTTTATGAACTTTACTTTTCAGTTGTGGGTTACCTCAAACCCTCAAACTATGTAAATTGTCCTTATTTTGGTATTTTATGTTAGTTGTAGGTAACCTATAAACCTACATTTGTTGTTTAATTTAGTTTTGTTGCAAGAATCCTATAAACTTGCATGATTTGTACTTTTTGTCATAGCGAGCTGCTATTTGCATAATTAGGATTATGCACCTGTTCTTTTTCTTATGTTAAATAATTGTCGCTTGTTTAGCCCGTTTCTTGGATAGGGTGAAGCTGGATGGTAGAGGGGTTTTTTCCTGCCAGGACATTCAGTCCATAAACCTCACGGTTGGCGTCCTGGCCAGGTGACCAAGTAAGTGAACAAAAACATTTTTGTATTTCGAAATTTGTTTGTAAATTCTGATGCCATTTACTGATTTCAAGGTTTTACGAATAGAAGTGCCTTGTCCGTGAAAGGGTTAAACGCATATTAATGTATTTATTATTTTAAAGTTTCCCTTCCCTTTTAATATTCACGTGTAAATACAATTTTCAGGACATAATTTTCAATATTTTCCTGCCTTTAACACGCCATTTAATAGTAATTTTAAAGGTTTTTTTCTGTTTTTAATAGTCACGTGAAAATAAATTTTTAATCGTTAGGAAATATTATTCTTTGCGCTGTTTTTAAAATTGAAAACAATCTCTATAATAATAGCCTAAGTCATGTGACTATCATCAACAGCTCCAGGCGGACCCCTTCGCTTTTTATATTCCAGGCGGATCCCTTCGCTTTTTATATTCGAGGCGGCCATTTTGGTACTTTAATGTTAGCCAGCCACAGGTGTGATAAGTCGCCGAATATTATTCTATCCCCATTATTTCGTTTATATTATAATAGTCCAAGTCATGTAACTGCCATAAACAACGGGCTGATTCCTTTGCTTTTCATAAGAAAGATTTCCATTTTGATTAAAGAATCAAAATTATTTTTTCGAATAAAACTACATAAAAGTTGCCATGATCACAAAGAATTCCTGGTACTTTTATGTTAGCCGGGTGAAAATCTCGCCAATAGCTTTTTTTTAACTCGCCAGTTAGCATTTTTTTATTTTTTGAGTGGTAAATTAAAACGGCGCTACTTGGTTATCCCATCGACCAAGAATCTGTCGCCAAACTATAAGATTAAATGCCAGTAATGGTTGATCGTAAATGTCACATTCACTTGACTTTAAGGATGTTACACATGTTCACGCCATCAAGTGATTTTTATTTCGACGTTTTATTTGTATTTTTATTAATGTTATACTAATTTATTTGTTCATTTGTTATTTAAAATAAAAAAAATATGTCAATTTGTATAATTTGGCTATTTATATAATTTGGCGAAATTGGTCGACGGGAGAAGTAATAACATTAAAACGTTGCTTTGAAGTGGAAATTAAATCTGATGATTTGTTGCATTGTCACATACGCACCCGGTTTGGCGTGATTTTTTTTTTTTTTTTTTTTTTTTTTTTTTTTTTTTTTACGACAATTTGGCGAAAACCTCGTTTTTAAATACCTATTACATATGTAGTTTTAAATTATTTTCTGTTATTTTTAAAATGAAATAACAATTAAAAAAAAATTAATAACTATAGAACTTAACAATTTATAACATTTTTTGTAAATAAAAAGAAAATAAATTTAAATAAGCATTTATTAATAAATAAGCAACAATAGCCGGGTTACCATGTCAGGCAAAATAACGCCATTTTGGCGCCAATTAGGTACCCCGTTGCGTATAAGACATCTGTGTCTAATATTTTTCTTTTCGTTTCGTTTTAAAAAAAGAATGAAGTAAAAGCCATTTATTTTAAAGGTTTCAATTTTAAATGAAAGTTTTGTATTAAATAAAATGATAATGAAATACAAATTGAATTCTGAATAAAAGTTACATGATGCATTTCTTAGCATACATTTAAGGGAGGCCAAACTCGTCGCCAAATTAATTTAAAATAACCTTTTCTAAAATATGAAAAAAAATATGATTAAAATTTGAGTTGCCATCATTAGAAAAAAATATTTAAAATTAGAAAAAAAATAATATTTCGAAAACTAATTCTAATTTTAAAATTCTAATACCAGTTTTGAGATCTGTGGATCAATACGGATTTTTGGTGTTAATTTCAGCGCAAAGCATTTCATATTTTAGGAGAAATCGCCGTGAAACGTAATCAGTTGTTTAATCAGTCGTTTCATAGAATCGTTACATAAATTCGTTTCAATTCGATTCATTAGGATTTTATATATATAGGGTAGATAAAATACCTTAGGAGAAATCTGCCATTATTTTTATTTTAATTCAGTGATAATAGAAAATTTTAAACGTAATCAATAAGATGGTTTTTAAAACACTTTTTTCATGCATGATTCACCATACGATCATCATTTTTTTTTTTTTTTTTTTTTTTTCACATTATTAAATATTTTATTTCTTTTTTCTTCCCATAAAGGCTCTTTTTTTAAAGCAAACAAAGAAAACGAAAGGCTGCTTTTATGAATATTAAATTATTTATACCTTAAGCAAAAGCTACATCACATTGGATACATATCTTCAACACTATATCACCATCATCGTACGATAATTCTTCCAAAGAACGTAGGCTGAAAATTCGCCTAAGAAACAGGGATAATACAGCTGTAGAAGACCAAGGCACCAAATTTATAGAAAATCGAGAGCACTATTCGATTCTTAGACACTTAAATACAAATACCTGAAATTTTCATGAAAAATGAATTTGAAGGAATAGGAAAGAAACTATGCCAAAAAGCTTAACGTTGTTGAGCGAGGAAAATATTTTTTTAATATTTCTTAAAAGCTATGTTTTCTTCAGTATACAAAAGCTCTTTCCATTAAAAAAAACCCTGCTTATAATAATATTATACCAGTCTATATATAAGCAAAATCAATATACCTGTACCAAATTATAAACACCAGTATATTAAAGTCATGCGATTACCATACTGGAACATTACTACACTTTCAAAATATTACGCGATTTATCATTTCCTTAAATCAAACACAATTATTTCCTGGAGAGTTACGAAGCATCTTCCAGATAGTAAAGCAGCTAAGGTAGTTCTTTCGGAGAAGGTAGGCTCAGAATCTACCAGGAAAAGTAGATGGTAAGTAAGGTTCAGACATCAAATTTACAGAAAACCGAGAATATGATATACGATCAGGAGTCGATCCAGGCAAAATTTAGGGCCCTTTCACAAAAAATCTATTTAATAAAATAGGTCCCTTCATAAAAATAAATTTAATAAAATAGGCCCCTTTACAAAAATTAATTTAATGAATTGGGCCCCATGATGAAACTCCTTTTAATAAAATAGGCCCCTTCGTAAAAATGCCTTTCCATAAAAACTGTTTTAAAGTATGTAATTTGTCAATAAAACCAGGTCATGAAAAAAACTGTAGCTAAAGGTTTAAAAAAAAACTTTTGTAATAAATGAATGAGGATGAAATGGATTTCAACTTTCGTTACAAAATGTTATTTTTCACAAAAATATAATAAAATTCACAAACATAACTTTTATTTTCACAAAATGGGCTCCATAAACCTGTATCGACCCCTGACGATTATTAGTAAACGAAATATAAGTGTCTGAAAATGTCAGGCACAGGAAAGAAAACTCGACCAAAAGAGTTGCGGAGTGGAGGAAAATACTTATTGATAAGTAATATCAACATTCATATCGCGTCAATTAAAAAAAAAAAAAATAACCTTTTTCTAAATATTTTATCTCCCTTAAGAGGACGGTGGACGTTTAAAAAAATTATTTTAATAAAATAGGCCCCTTCGTAAAATGCCTTTCCATAAAAACTGTTTTAAAATATGTAATTTGTCAATAAAACCAGGTCATGAAAAAAACTGCAGCTAAAGGTTTAAAAAATTTTTTTTGTAATAAATGAATGAGGATGAAATGGATTTCAACTTTCGTTACAAAATGTTATTTTTCACAAAAATATAATAAAATTCACAAACATAACTTTTACTTTTCACAAAATGGGCTCCATAAACCTGTATCGACCCCTGACGATTATTAGTAAACGAAATATAAGTGTCTGAAAATGTCAGGCACAGGAAAGAAAACTCGACCAAAAGAGTTGCGGAGTGGAGGAAAATACTTATTGATAAGTAATATCAACATTCATATCGCGTCAATTAAAAAAAAAATAACCTTTTTCTAAATATTTTATCTCCCTTAAGGGGACGGTGGACGTTTAAAAAAATTATTTTAATAAAATAGGCCCCTTCGTAAAATGCCTTTCCATAAAAACTGTTTTAAAATATGTAATTTGTCAATAAAACCAGGTCATGAAAAAAAACTGCAGCTAAAGGTTTAAAAAATTTTTTTTGTAATAAATGAATGAGGATGAAATGGATTTCAACTTTCGTTACAAAATGTTATTTTTCACAAAAATATAATAAAATTCACAAACATAACTTTTACTTTTCACAAAATGGGCTCCATAAACCTGTATCGACCCCTGACGATTATTAGTAAACGAAATATAAGTGTCTGAAAATGTCAGGCACAGGAAAGAAAACTCGACCAAAAGAGTTGCGGAGTGGAGGAAAATACTTATTGATAAGTAATATCAACATTCATATCGCGTCAATTAAAAAAAAAAAAAATAACCTTTTTCTAAATATTTTATCTCCCTTAAGGGGACTGTGGACGTTTAAAAAAATTATTTTAATAAAATAGGTCCCTTCGTAAAATGCCTTTCCATAAAAACTGTTTTAAAATATGTAATTTGTCAATAAAACCAGGTCATGAAAAAAAACTGTAGCTAAAGGTTTAAAATTTTTTTTTTGTAATAAATGAATGAGGATGAAATGGATTTCAACTTTCGTTACAAAATGTTATTTTTCACAAAAATATAATAAAATTCACAAACATAACTTTTACTTTTCACAAAATGGGCTCCATAAACCTGTATCGACCCCTGACGATTATTAGTAAACGAAATATAAGTGTCTGAAAATGTCAGGCACAGGAAAGAAAACTCGACCAAAAGAGTTGCGGAGTGGAGGAAAATACTTATTGATAAGTAATATCAACATTCATATCGCGTCAATTAAAAAAAAAAAATAACCTTTTTCTAAATATTTTATCTCCCTTAAGGGGACGGTGGACGTTTAAAAAAATTATTTTAATAAAATAGGCCCCTTCGTAAAATGCCTTTCCATAAAAACTGTTTTAAAATATGTAATTTGTCAATAAAACCAGGTCATGAAAAAAACTGCAGCTAAAGGTTTAAAAAATTTTTTTTGCAATAAATGAATGAGGATGAAATGGATTTCAACTTTCGTTACAAAATGTTATTTTTCACAAAAATATAATAAAATTCACAAACATAACTTTTACTTTTCACAAAATGGGCTCCATAAACCTGTATCGACCCCTGACGATTATTAGTAAACGAAATATAAGTGTCTGAAAATGTCAGGCACAGGAAAGAAAACTCGACCAAAAGAGTTGCGGAGTGGAGGAAAATACTTATTGATAAGTAATATCAACATTCATATCGCGTCAATTAAAAAAAAAAAATAACCTTTTTCTAAATATTTTATCTCCCTTAAGGGGACGGTGGACGTTTAAAAAAATTATTTTAATTTTCATAATAGAGATTTGAAATTTTGTGCAAATATACATTTCACCATAAGTATATAGAACACCTTAAAAGAATTTTCCAACCTTATTATAATTTTAAGATCTTTTAAAAAATTTTAAATTTTAAAACGAAATTTCTAAATGCTCCTTGCGACTTGATTTTTTAGCTACTTTCTCAATTTTGGATTTTAATTAATTAAAATTCTATTACAAACAAATCTGTGTATAGATTTTTTAGTCCCTTACATAGTTAATTTTTAGAGATATTTTTCTGTATTCCATATCGATTTTTATCAAAATTCTGCCTTATAATATGTTAAAAATCAAATTTAATTAATGAAGTCGAATTCGAAAATGCATACACAGTTTCTTTTTAAGTAATATCAGGATTCTTCCTTATCAGTTTCATGAATTTTGATAAAAAATTACGTAGCAAGGAGCGTTTCAAAAATTTAAAAAAAGCTGAAACACCAGTATTGAGAAAAACAGTTTTAAAGTATATTAAAAGACCAAAAAATTGTTTGTGAACAAAATTAAAACACTTGTAACTTCGAGTAAAGTAATTGCAATGCATGCGGTTTTCTACGAATATACACGTAGTACAAATTGGAAAATAATAATACACGCAAAAAGAAATATCGATTTTGGGGTCGAGTTTTACTCAAATAAAAGTCCACGGCCCCCTTAAACAATACATGTTTCACTCAATATACAATAATTCTTTCCATTAAAAAAAAAAACTGCTTATATGAATATATTATGCATTTACATACATAAGCAAAAACTACACACTTCTCACAAATCCAGCTTTAAAGTCATGCAATTACGTGTTCAATCCATATTGCTAACGTTACCACACCTTTAGCACTATACAAGATTTTTCATTTCCTTAGTTCGGCTAAAAAGCTTTCCTCTAAGAGAAAAATGAAAAAAAAAAACATGAACTTGGGAGCCTCTTCCTGGTCGTAAAGCAGCCAAGATTGTTCATCCGGAGATGCTAAGGCTGAGAACCCACCTGGGAAACAGAGGTAAGGCAGTAATGGAGGTTCTAGAAATCGAATTTATGAGAAAACCGAGAACGTCCTTCAATTTTTACACTCATCATTACCTGAAATTCTCAGCCGACCCTGAAACTTACACTCTCAGAAATATTTTATTCAATTCACAGAAATATTCCTGGCAGCAGTGCTACCAAGCATTTGTATAGTCGTAAAAAAACAAAAAAAAACAGAGGGTATACGTTCTAAGCAGAGGGTATATACGCTCAAGGCAGAGGGTATACCCTATATATATACTATATACTATAGCTTTATAGTATATATATATATATATATACTATAGCTTTCTTGGGAAACAGAGGGCATACGGTGTTCCTTAAAAAAATCCAAAGGGTATACGTCGTATACCCCCGTATACCCTCCGTATACCTTATTATCCGTACTACATCCCTGCTACCAAGATCGTTTCGTTAATAGACGAACATCGGTTTCTTTTTTTTTTTTTTTTTCCGTTACAGGAGGTAAAATATACGTCAATTGAAGAAAATGGGGATAAAATAAAAGATGCTGACTTTAGGATCGAACCAGCTACCTTAGTGTTATGAGACCAGTCCTAATAACCATTTGGCTTCAAGTGTAAAGCAGTGAAACAGCTTGAAGTAAATGGGTTTGTCTCAGATCGGTATGGCTCTATTAATTTCTTTAAAAAGCTTTGAATTTCGTAGTTAATTTCGGGAAGATTTCGTCTTTAATGAGATTGCAGCTGGGGTTTTAGCACTTTAGTATTAAAATGGGGTAAAAATATGAATTATGAATGATTTTATGCAGATTGCTAGATGTAAAATATGAATATTATATTTTATGCGATTTTTTTTTTTCAGTAAAATCGATTTTTTTCCATTTCATATTTTAATTTCAATATCGATCTTAAATGGGTTCATTTAAAATATATTTTAAATGCGAATATTTTTTTTTTATAACTTTAAACACGTTGGAAATTGCACATCAAATGTTTCAAATCAGGTGCGTTCGTACTATAACTAGCTTTATAAATATTTTTTGCTCCGCATATTGTACTGGATGTGTATTTTAGTGCACTTCATAAGTGCATATCAATTTCATTCTGTTCAAAAGGCTGTAACCTTATTAAAATGCATTTGAAATAATTTTTTCCCATTAGCCGTAATGTATCGGAAAACTTTGCACTGTCTCTGTAATTAAACTATACATCCGATTTTCAAAAAAATTGAAATGACCCGACAAAATTTTGCAACAATTATGTACTTAAAAATTTCAGATCATTTGGCTGGGTAGTTTTTGCTTTGTTATATGCGGACGGACGGAGAAACAGACAGACAGACGGACCGAACGACGACAACAGGTGCTAGGCATTTATATAATTGCGAACGCACCTAAAAATTACTTGTGGATACTTTTAAATAAATGAGAAAATTAATTGTTATTTATTTTTAAATTTGAAAACTTTTCTTTTCTTTGTTGTTGGTTTAGTTTTCATTTATTTATTTATTTTAATTAAAATAGAAGTCTTAGTTTATAGAATTTTTGGTTTTTCGTTTTTAAAATGAATTTGGATTTTAGTATTAATAGAGCGCATGCGTGGTAGGAATGAACGGAATTTCTCCTTCGTTTTCAGACTTTCGGTAAGAATTCAGGGATAAAACATGTCTTCTATGACTACGGAAATTATTTGTTAATAATTGAGGAATAATTTAGTGTAGATAGGCGAGTTTTTCTGACCGTGTATGTAAAACAGATTAGTTTTGTTGAACGGAAGAAATAACTTTTGAGATCACCCTTAAGATAGTATTTTGACCACATGCGTAAGTGCTTACAGACATAATATTCTTTTTTTGAAAAAAAAAAAAAAAAAAAAAAAAAAAAAAGCATTTCCTATATATTCTGTCTATTTAAGAAAAACACTTGTTTTTCTTATAAGGTAAAGTGCCCATATTTCGTCTCCCTTAACTTCTCCGCTTCTGCGAAAGTGGCGTCACTTATGACACAAGGCACAGGGGACGGAAGGTAAAAGGAGTCAGTTTTGAAAGTTTCGTTCGCCAAGACGCATACATAAATTAAAGACGCCGAATTTTCTATTTTTAGAAGACCTGAGTTCTTATTATGTCGTTTGTAGAACGTTATTTACTGTACTGTAAGTATTCATTTCTTATTCATTGCATGTATTTTAAGTCGGTAAGATGCTGACAGTAGCATACAGTGAGTTTTAGGACGCTCAGTTCATCTTACTGGAACTGAAGCTCCTCCATATTGGGAAGTAGCGTTGTCCCAATTTCGTCCCCCTTGCAGTTCTTATTTTCGTCCCGGGTACGAAATTAGGAATGCTTTTTCATGACAATTTTTTCAGTTTTTTCCTCATGTTTGGATGGCTAATGTTTCGTTATGTTATTCTTCCACTAATAGTTAGTACATTTCTTTGCGCCTTATTTTAATGTAAATTAAATTACTTACTGTTTTAGAAATAAATTTTGATTTAGTTATAAGTTAAGCCTCGGCGTATTAGATTTTTGGGGGGGAACGAAATTGGGACCATTTTTTTTCTTTTGCATTTTTTAGATACTTTTCACAAAACAATTTTTCGTATCGTTAAAATTTTTTTGTACGATATTTGCCTACGTTTCTATGTACGTGGGTAGTTAGTCTTTGTAAAATCCAAATTTGGTAGGTTTTCACTGAAAATTACCACATTTAGGGCCTAAAAGAGACTGGAGGGGGGGGGGGGGCGAAATAATGGCACTTTACCCTATATAGATCTTTCCATTAAAAGCCACTTATATGAATATTACGCCATTTGTATACATAAGGAAAAACTACACACCTAAACGAAATAAAAAAACAGAGTATATTAAAGTCATGCGATCACTATATTGCAACATTACACACTGAATACGGTTACATGATTTTTTATTTCCTGTAAGTCAATTATAATACTGAATATATCCAATATTTAATATTTAAGGGTGTATTCGAAAAAATATTTTTCCACCCTCAACAGCTCGAAATTTTCTGAGACATTTTCAGACTCATTTTTAAAAGTAAAAACATGAAACTTGCTGAGGTGATTTTTGAAGAGATGCACAAGAGGCCGTGTAATTTCATTTTTCGCTCAATTAATTAGAATTTGAGTTTTAAACAATTATTTTCTCAGTATGACCATTTTTTTCACTCCCAGATCTCACGCTTCGGAAAATTCGGTTCAAAACACCAACTTTGATACCATTTTTTACAATATTTTCTGCATTTATCAAAAAATCGAGAAGCACGGCACATTAAGCAGTTTCTAAATAAGAGAATTTCCCCAGTTTGATGTGTTTGAGAGCAAAAAATAATTTTAAAATGAATCAGGAAATAAGCAGTTTGGATCGGAATACACCCTTAAGGCTGTTCTCAAATCCAAAAGGGCAACTTTATGACATGCATGAAACTGCATACATGCACGAAACTAGCAGGTGTTGGTGTTCAGAAACTATGTCCTCGGGCTGTTTTTACAGGTTTTTGTTGTTGTTGTAGTTTTTTTTTTTTTGTTTTTTTTTGCAAACGCAATAGATCTTTCGCAAAATAGTTTCAAAGTGGACGTTTTGAACCAAATTTCTGCGCGAAAGGAGAAAAAACACTCAAAAAAGGATGAAAAACGTGTTTGTCACGTGACCAAAATCATTTATAACTCAATAAGTAATTTATTGATCAAAAAATGCAAAACACAGTTCGATTCCAAATCGCTTCCATGGTCAGGCTTTCCAGTTCTATATCTTTCCGTTAAAAAATTAAATTGTAAATGTGTCAAGGCGTTTTGCGCTTGTTGAGCAGAGCAGTTGAGAACAGCCTTAAGGGTTTACTCAAAAAAGTTTTTTTCCACCCCCAACAGCTCGAAATTTTCTGTCATAAATTCAGGTTCATTTTTAAAATCAACAAGTTGGAAATTGCTCGTCAAACGTAGCAAATGAGGTGCGTTCGTACTATAACTAGTTTTATAATTATTTTTTATACCCCATATTGTACTGAATGTATAATTTTTTGCAATTAATTAAGTGCATACTCTGTAGCACCATTAAAATGCACTTACAATAACTTTTTTCCCATTCCCTGTAATGTAACGGAACACTTTTGACTGTCCCTGTAATTAAACTATACATCCGATTTTCCTAAAATTAGAAACGGCTCGACAAAATTTTGCAACAATTATATATTTAAAATTTCAGACCATTCGAAAGGCTGTAACATCATTAACATGCACTTGCAATAATTTTTCCCATTGGCCGTAATGTAAAGAAAAACTTTTGACTGTCCCTGTAATTAAACTATACATCCGATTTTCATAAAATTTGAAATGGCTCGACAAAATTTTGCAACAATCATATATTTTAAATTTCAGACAATTCGGTTGGGTAGTTTTTGCTCTGTTATATGCGGACAGACAGACGGACGGACTGAACGACGACTATAGGTGCTACGTATTTATATAACTACGAACGCACCTAAAAACATGAAACTTGCTGACGTGATTTTTGAAAAGATGTATAAGCGGCCGTTTGTTTCCATTTTTTCGCTTAATTTATTGGAACTTAATTTATAAACAATTATTTCCTTAGTATGACTATTATTCTCGTTCTCGGCTCTCTCGCTCCGGGAAACTTGGTTCAAAACGCGAACTTTGACAGCGTTTTTTTTTTTTAAATATATTCTGCCATTATCAAAAAGTCGACAAGCACGGCACATTATATAGTTTCTGAATATGAGAATCTGAATATGAGCGTTTCAGAACAAAAATGAATTTAAAAATGAATCATAAAATAAGTAGTTTGGATTGAGCTTTGGGCCGCTTAAATCGACCAAGAAGCTTTTACGTAAGAGAAAAAGGGGAGAAATGAAAAAAAGCATGGGAACCTGTTCCAGGTCGTAAAGCAGCCAAGATTGTTCATCCGGAGATGCTAGGCTGAGAACCCACCTGGGAAACAGAAATAAGAGAGCAGTGAGGCCTAGAAATCGAAATTATAGGAAAACCGAGAACGTCCTTCAATTTTTAGGCACATAATTACTCGAAATTGACAGGCAACTCTGAAAGGAACTATATAAAAATATTAAATTGTTGAACGGGAAAATAGCTTTTGAGATCATCCCTAAAATACTACTTTGACCACATTTGTAAATTGCATGCTGTTGACCACATGCACATAACGTTTTCTCTCAAATTTTTTTAACCTTTTCTGTATATTCTGTCTCCCTAACACAACAAACAACACTTGTTTTTCCTTATATACAAAAGTTCTTTCCCTAAAAAGCCGCTGAGACGAATATTATGCCATTTGTATACATAAGCAAAAGCTACACATCTCCACTATATCACAAACCGGAGTATATTAAAGTCATGAGATCATCATATTGGAACATTACACCTTGAATACGGTATATGATTTTTCATTTCCTTAAATCGGCCGAAAAGATTTTCAAAAGCAAGGGGGAAAAAAGGGTAGGGGGAATCTATGGCAGGTCATAAAGCAACCTTTTCTTAGGAGGTAGACTGAGAATTCGCCTGGGAAGAAAGATAAAAGAGACGAAAGGAGGCAGACATTAAATTTATACAGAACAACAGGCAGGTCAAGTGCAAGTATTACTCGCGTACATAGGGTTCCGTACAATAAATATATTAATTAGTAACTGGGCACTGCATTACACAAATATGTCATTAAAGTGCTTATCTAGGCTTTAAAAATCGATGGCGAAGGGAGTACACCGCCCGTGTCTTTATCTACGCGCGCGCTTCGAAAGGAGGTCGCAAAGTTACAACGTCGTATTGGTCCGTGCAGCGTTTTTCCCAGATAGGTTTATAATTAATTCTTAAAGACACGGGAGGCGTACTGAGAGAACCACTCAATGCAAACTCGTCGCGAATCCCATAGTATTTATGTGATTAATTCTAATTAAATTAGTGTTTTTAACAATTTAGCGTTTATTGCTTTTATACTGCTACTGGGTATTGCATTACACAACTATATCATTAAACCTTGTTATCTAGGCTTTAAAATTCGATGGTACATAGAGTATTGCCCCTGTCATTATGTATGTCCAAACCGTCCGTGTTTTAAGGGTTAATATCTCGGCTAATTACCGTCAATTCTTTTCGAAAAGCATTATCAACAATCTTTTTATATTTCTGCGACGGTAGGTACCTCCAGAGCATCTCAACACCCTTGAGCGCCCACAAAGTGAAATTTGTGTGTAACGGAAAAATGCTATTTTCTTAAAAACTATGTGACCTATAGGGTTATATAGCTTTCCTGCAAGGTTTAAATACACTTCTACTACCCCTAATTTTTTTAGAATTTCAGTTTCAATAGATTTGGAAATAGAGAGATGGGGGGGGGGGGCGTATTTCTGCATTACATTTTCGACAATATCGTTGAAAATATAATACCTAAAATTAAAATAAATGTATTTTTGAATTCTGCGTTACGAGAGCTTTCATACAATACCCCACTCGATATTTAAAAAAAAATTATTTTTTTAAGTAACTTTATTAGCCCTCCTATATTTTCCTAAATATATTTTTGATTGGTTGATAATCTATAAGTGGGTCAATAGCCTTTATTACTTCTTCCAAATGTGAACTTACCCCGTTTCATAGTTTACGAGAAAAACGTCTGTGACAGACAGAGACACGAATGATCTTATAATGGTTCCGTTTTAACTTTTTAAGTACGGAACCCTAAAAAATCAAGAATAGTATTTGAGTCTTAAGCACCTGAATATGAATACCTGAAATTTTCAAGCACATTTTAAAGACGAAAATGAATTCGTGAATATGTTAAAAAGATTCTCTAAATATTCTATAAAAACACATTTACCTCCAAATGTAAAATCACCCATGCAAAAATCGCTTATATGAATATTACGCCATTTGTATACGTAAACAAAAACCACACTAAATCATAAATCCAACTTTATTACAGTCATGCTTTCACGGGTTGTATCATATAGCAACACCAAAACACGTTTTACTATTGCATAATTTTTCGTTTACTTAAATTGGCCAAAAAGCTTTTCAAAAACAAGGGGGGGGGGGGGGGGGGGAGGAGTATAGTAAGCCGTAAAGTAACTTTTTACGTAGAAGGCAGGTTGAGAATCCACCTGGGAAGGGAGATAAAAGACACATTAAATGTATAGAAAAATCAAAAATTCTATTTGATTCTTAAGCGCCTGAATATGAATACCTGAATTTTTAAAGCACATAGGCAAGATGAAAATAAATTCGTGAATATGTTAAAAAAATTACCAATATTGAGCAGGATTTTTTTTTTTTTTTTTTTTTTTTTTTTTTATTTATTATATATATATATATATATATATATCTTTAAAATACAATCAAATAACAACCTACATATTAATATCAACATATAAAGTCTTTTTTTTTTTTTAACCTTCCCTAAATATTCTATCACAAACAATACATTTTCCTCCAAATGCAAAATCTCTTAACTTTGCCATGCAAAAATCGCTTATATGAATATTACGCCATTTGTATACGCAAACAAAAACTACACTAAATCATAAATCCAACTTTATTACAGTCATGCATTCACAGGTTGTATCATATAGCAACATTACAGCACATTTTACATGTTGCATGGTTTTTCATTTCCTTAAATCGGCCAAAAAGCTTTTCTGTATGAGAAAAGAAAAAAATGAGGTAGGAAAGAAGAAGAAGAGTATGGGAGTCTCTTCCAGGTCGTAAAGCAGCCAAGATAGTTCTTCCGGGGAAGGTAGGCTGGGAATCCACCTGGGAAAGAGAGATAACACAGGAGTGGAGGACCCAGACATCGCAGGAAATGGACCGAAAGTCTCCGGATGAGGTTGGAATGCAAGCAGGTTACCCTTTAAGGTAAGAAAGAATGTAGCAAGTGTAATTATGATTCTCACTAAACGCATTTTGATGAGAAAAGTTAGGAAAATGTAAGGAACTTCCCTTTTTCGTGCTGAAGCAGAAAATGCTGTTTTCGCATTTTTCTACCATGAAGACAAAAAGAAATTTTGAAGACTGAACATCTAACTAGAATTTATGAAAGATATTTTCTTCGACTTTAAGCGATAATTTGGAATTTTGCATTTATTTTAGTAAAAAAAAAAGCTATAGATACAAATTTTTTTAAGAAAAGGGTTTTGTATCTATAGATAAATGCATTATGAAATATAAATAAAATATATGAATAAATAGAATATATTTATTTCGATTAGACTAGGGGGCAGCAATCACGCCCTCTTTTGGCCGGCTCTTTTTCTTGCACCTGAAAAAACCTCTTTAAATTTACATGCGTGTTATATCGCCACACGAAAAAAATTCACTACAGCTAGTAAACCATTCAATTAACACGCAATTCAATATAAAAACATAACAAATTTAATGAAAAAACAAAAGTAGATTATGGACAAAGAAAATGATCACATCAGTTCTCCATACGAGAACTCGACAAGCCAAAATCCTTGCTTATTCCAATTATAGCGTTTACAACGTGCTTACAGCAAAAAAATTAACTCGGCCCAGTCTGTAGCTTTTTAGAGACGACCTTCTCTTTCGCTGTCCCAAGTACTCTGATCAGCACATTTCACTCTAGCGGTGTTTTGACCAAATTCGTATTCTCTTTCGACATTCCATGGCTTATCTTCTTCGGGGTGGAAACAGACCCTATTGTTCTGTCTCAAACGAAAGGTATTTCCTTATCTGTGAAAAATTTTACTTCGCCGAGACGTTATTCATGTGTAAATATAATTTTCACAGATTTCATAGACAATTTTTAAAGATAATTTACCGGGTTTTTTTTCAGGTCAAATAAGCATAATTTGAAGAAGAAAAAATTATTTAATGAAATGATTTTTGTTTCTATGTGGTTAATAACGGAATTCTTTTAATAAAATTTCTTTCTTAATTGGACATGCATGATAAAAACTGGGTTGCCAGCTTTAAACTCTTCATGCATGTGGTAGAAAAATGGAATTATAAATAAAGGGGAGAAGGCATATAGTGTACTGTCTACTAGTTGCGAGTGAAGTAACTGGGGAGGTTGTCACAAAATGGCGGCTACTTTTTTTAAATCGGATCTGCAGTTTCAAAATACCGCCGGGGCAAACTTCCCACCAGTATAATTGAATAGAAAATTTTGTCGTATTTAAGAGTCTTATTCATGAAAAAATTTTCTCACGAATATGGTAAAAACTTCTATTTGTTTTTACTGGTGTCAGTTTGACTGACACCATTCCACGTAAAACAGTCAGATTGCATCACCGGTTGTCACAATATGGCAGAAATGGAGGGCCTGACTACCGCAAAAGTAAACTTACACCAGTAAAAATTAAAATATTCTTCTGCCATTATTTATGACTGAAAGTTTGCATTATTAACGCCTTTAAATACGGAGAAATTTTCTATATAAATTTACTGGTGGAAGATTCCAGTGGAGGTAATCAGCCCTTGCGAAAGCGGTTACAGTTAATGCTTCGCTATTTTAAGGCTATGTCAGTTCCTCTTTATTAATAGTTCCAAGGGTAGAAAGTGTTGAGTTTCAGATAAAAGAAGGAAATTGGTAATTGTGGTGTTTATTACAACCAATTAATTATAGGCGAAGGGGAGAGAAGATTGCCTCCAGTAGGGGTCTTTCTAAGCGATCCTAACCCGTATTTACGCAAGGTTCTAAAACGGTTTGTTGGGGCGCTACGGTCAGGGGCGTATTCAAGGGGTGGGCTGATAGGGCTGCTGCCCCCTCCAAAATTTATAGAAAAATCAAGTTTACTTACAAAAGTTTAGCAAAATCTAATGAAAACTGCTAACAAGGAAGGTCTCCATACCGGGCATACTCAGAATATGTTGAAAAAAATGCTAGTGAAAGTACTCATGTATGTAATAAAGGATCAGTTAAAATTAGCGGCGGAATTACAGTAGAAAATCTGTAAAAAAATAAAATACTTTCGAGTAATTGGCGTGAAAAGGCGAAAGCGGCACGCAATTTGGCGAGCAGCACTTTTCCTCGCCAAAAGCAAACGATTTTAATGAATCTGAAAATTGTTTGTTAATTGATTTCGAGAATATGCGGTATTTAATGAATTTAAACGTAAACCATGAAAGAATTTATTATTATTATTATTATTACATTTTGTTTTATACTTGTTGCTTGTTGCCGATTTGAACGAAATTTTGCCATTGTTTTATTCTCCAATCCACATTTTTAAAAATTTAAACGGCTTTATCGGTTATAAAAATAACTTTTAACGCCAGATGAATAATGCTGCCGTAATACATTTCCATACCGAAGAAGTTGTTTCCATAGCAACAAAGTTGAATCGACAGTGCTCGATGGGGCATATTTTTGAGTTTGCAACAATTTTAATCAATTTAAATTTTGTTTTAAATCGTAAAATATGATAGTTAAAATTCGTTATAAGTACATATAAATATATATGACAAAACAATAGTTAAAAGAAACTAAAAATGACAAAGCTAAAGTTATTTAAATTAAACTTATTTAAACAAATTCAACATAAAAAGTTTTTTCCTTAAAGAGAGTTCGACATGAGTATTTTTTTTAATTTAATTTCTTCGCCAAACAGTGATAAGTCGCCAAATAAGCGAAATTTTCATTATTTTTTTACGGACGTTCTACCGAGGTTCCGCCAAAAAAAATTTTTTATAAACATATATACCCAAGGGAGAAGAACATTCTGTATTTTTTTTTTTTTCAGATTTTCCTGAGTATGACCGTATGGAGAACTTCCTTGTAAGATGAAATTCAAATGGAACAAATAAAATATTCCGTTTTAGACACGTTAATAAAGTGTATTAGAAATCGTTTTAGAAAGTGCGTTATTTCGCAGAGACAATGAAATTATCCATTTCAGCGATGTTTCTGTTATATACAGACTTTA
Source organism: Maratus speciosus (assembly GCA_963932465.1). Taxonomy (NCBI): domain Eukaryota; kingdom Metazoa; phylum Arthropoda; class Arachnida; order Araneae; family Salticidae; genus Maratus; species Maratus speciosus. The sequence continues at coordinate 300,687,594 of OZ010792.1, forward strand.
TTGTATAAAACATGATATATGGTGATTAAAAGTGCATTATTAATTTTTATTACTTGCTATTTATCAGTCTGGATGTCCGTAATTTAAAGTTATGCTTAGATTGAGATATCTTCTTACAAGGAAGGTCTCCATACGGGCATATTCAGAAAAAATTGAAAAAATTACAGAGTGTTCGTCTCATGTTGATATGTATGTTTATAAAAAATTTTTTGGCGGAACCCCGATAGAACGTTCGTAAAAAAATAATGAAATTTTCGTTTATTTGGCGATTTATCATCGGTTGGCGATAAAAGGAAATTTCGAAGAATAGTTTTTCTTGTCGAATACTCTTTAAGATAAAAATATTTCATATTGAACTTATTTAAATAAATTTAACTTAAATAACTGTAGTTTTGTCAGTTTTAGTTTGATTTAGCTATAGTTTTGTCATATATGTATTTATGATGAAAGTTAAATATCAAATTTTATGAATTAAAACAAAATTAAAATTGTTTCATTATCTCAAAATTAAGTCCAATTGAGCACTGTCGGTTAAATTTTGTTGCTATGGAAACGAAAATTCGTTGGTTTGAAATGAATAACTACTAAATGAATCTTGCCTTTATTTTGAAATACGCTTAAATATATGAAATTGTTTTTAAAGTAATAAAATGAAGTAACAAGCAACATAAATATGTAATACGAAAAAAAGTATTTATTAAACTCTCTCATTGTTTATATTTAAATTCATTAAATACTTTTTACACGCATTCTAAAAATAATTAACAAACAATTTTCAGATGAATTAAAATCGTTTGCTTTTGGCGAGGAAAAGTACTGCTCGCCAAATCGCGTGACGCTTTCGTCTTTTCGCGCCAAATATTCGAAAGTATTTTTTTTTTTTACAGACTTTCTACTGTAATTCCGCCGCTAAATTTGACTGATCCTTTATTACATACATAAGTAGTTTAATTGGTATTTTTTTTTTCAAAATATTCTGAGTATGCCCAGTATGGAGACCTTCCTTGTTAGTATGAACTGCAAAACCTTTGACCTTTTTTAAAATTTACTTAATGCGATAGGGTGAGAACGGCTCTTAGGTAATTTTAAATTTGCTGTTTACTTCGGTTTTATTTACTATTTATTGAGATACCGTTTAGCAGACAGTTTTAAATATTCCGTTTATAAAAAGGCAGTATAATCATGGAATTATAGTTGCTAAGACGAAAACTTGCCTAACGCGAAAATGTTCCGAAATCCCATGCGATTTCGTCTTAGCAGGTTTCATTGTATAATAGATGCATTACCTGCTATGATAAAAACCTATTTAAAGTGGAAATTTTCCGGTTCCTTGTGATTCCATCCTGGAAACTTTTACTGTATCTTAGCCCCCACCGAAATGATGTCTAGATACGCCACTGGCTACAGTCATCTTTTGAACACTAGGACTAAACAGAATGGGAACTCCGTTTAAAGTGGAGTCCGATGTACTGCAAAAATCCATGCCTGAGTCAGGATTCGAACATAGCACACCCTTTTTTCAGTAGCCAGCTACCTTATCACTAGACAAATAGGTGGTCAATGTTCGAAGAAAACCACGGAAAACATACACAGACAAGCTCGACATGAATTTGAATCGAACACATCTCGTCTAACAGCTTGGAAAGTACAACTTCTCAATCGCTGGTGGTTACAAAAAGAAAAGAACATGATCTATCTATCATATATGTACAGTTTTTTTCTTATGACATGTTTTGAACAAAATGGCAAAAAATTATCGCACTAAATAAAGATAAAGACAACATTTTTGGAGTAATGTTTCCATTCTTTGCGTCATTTTCAATTGCACAGAAACTTTGTTGCTCTTTCCACTTGCAGATTTTCAGAAATATTCATCCACATATATGATTGTACATGTTTACTTACAATCATGTCAATTACATGTTTTTGATTATAGATGTTTATAATTACACATGTTTGGGTACACCAAATACAAGCTTTCATTAATGAAACATTTTTTTTTTACATCAAATAAACAACCAATAATATATATAATGTGAAAGTTACTGTTTTGGTTTTATAATTCAGTCCCAGTTTTATTACGTAATAATACTATTACGTTATATTTACGTATATACGTAATTATAATGACTACGTAACATAATGACGAAATGTCGTGCAATAATCTTTTGCGGAAATTTTTGAAAATTTAACAATTTTATTTTGAAGCTTATTAGAGGTATGGGGAAAATTACTGTTGATGACTTTTGCCTATTTTGTATACGACGGTACTTAAAATGCATTTGGCATTGTAACGGAGCCGATGTCGTAAGGTGGTGTGGTAGCGGGCAACTTCAACGGCCTGGTCTTATCAATATCGAAAAAATATTTCATTGTATCACAAACAATTAAATAAGGATTTCTTGATTAAATAATTCATAATTACAACATTTTTCATATATGGGTTCGAGTTCAGCTAACAATAAAGTATTTGTAGAATCAAGTCCAGTTCTCTAATGGCAGATTGTTTTCAGGGAGAATGTCTCTAATACATTCAATGTCCACACTTTTCGAAGGTAGAGTTCGAGATGCTCGACAGGGATGTCGCACTTTTTGTAGATGTTTAACCGAGGTTTAGGAACCTCCGATATTCAACTCCGTGATGGAGATATCTTAACAGCCTCACCTGGCTTTCGCTTTTCTGTGCTTCGGAATATGTCCCGAAGCCGTCGACCCGTGAGAGATTTCAACTCTGCACGGCCAGTAAAACCTTGAAGTCTCAACTTCAACAGAAGGGGGAAAAAAGCTCCCGAGAATGCTCCTGCATACTCTTTTATCAGTTTCGTTTTTCCGTCTAGGACCAAAGCCACTCCCATTAGCCACTCACCATCCGTGGCCCATGATCTCATAGACAATCCCTTTCTCTATAGGCTGCAGTCAGGAACCTTGGCGTCAGGTTTAATATCTGGTTTCACTATCTACTTTCCCACAAGAACGAGACCCTCGTGAACATCAAAAGAATATTTCTAGTAAAGGAGTTCCTTTCACCCTAGTGTCCTCTGAGAAGATTGATTGAAATTGAAGTATTTTTTTCATCTTTAGCGACATTTTCTAGGACTCTAAAGAAATTTGGAGGCTAGGTGAAAATACATTAGTTTCCCTATGCTGGCTTCTACCTTGTAAATTGAGAGTTTCAATGTGAGATATCGTCGAATTCTCACAACACCCCTCCCTCAAATCATATTTCGGCTGCCAGACATAATATTCTGTAAGGGAAAAGGTTAGCTCATATATTTTAAGTGGCCCATGTTTAATTACATCACTTCCTTAAAAAACCTTTTCCTGCATTTTATACTTAGCTTGCAAATATTGGACACATTTGATTACGAAATTTCGCTTTAACAGACAAAACACATTTAAATTTTACACGATTACATTTACACACAATAAAATGAAAATTAATATATACATATATTTAAGTTGAGTTTGACTCACACAATCCTCTACTCAATCCTTAACTGCTAAAACATATCACTTGAAAGTTTATCTCTGAATTTAGCATATTGTTTGGGCCGCGAAACTTTACGTGTCAAAACGTTTCTATTCTCCACGCCTTTTTCCTTAGGTTTCGGTATGTTCACTCTATAAACTTGAGACTTTTCGCGTCTACTCGAGACGTTCGTGAGAAGATTAGTCGCGGAACTTTTATAATCGATGCTCCGCCGATTCATTCTTCTCGTACCCCTTTCATACGACTCATGTCTGGTGGAGCCTAATCCTGCATCTCCTGACATTGCATTCCTTTTTAACGTATCTTTATCGCGCCTAGATTTCCTGTTGTTCCTTGTCTGCCGAATTCTCACCGGCTTATCTCTTTGATCGCCCGTTAAAGCTATACCTATACGGGAGTCATTTGACTTCTCGAAATCCCCACAATTACAATACATCTTCTTTATTTTTGACCTTGTTCTGGCTTCGTTTAACGAGTCGTCCGCATCTTGTTCTTTTCTAAGCCTTTCTCTCCCAACCTTGCTTAATCCTTCGCTTAAATTCCCCTCTCGATCGGGTAACAAAAGTTCCCCTCCGTCTACTTTAAAATTCCCATTCATCTTCCTTAACCAACGTTCATCCTCGCTAGATTTTCCTCCCGTATTCACGTCAATCATTTTTGACCGGGGTTTTCTCTTTTTCGACTCGTTCCCTTGCGTCGGATCAGACTGCTGTTCTTTCAGTTTCGGATTGGCCTCACTTACGGTTCTCCCGGCGTCTAAATTCTCGGCCTTTCCCTTCTTAATTTTATCGATTAATTTTTGAGTTTCGTTTCAAAATATGTAGTACGACAAGTCTGATTTATTCTCTGCTACTATGGCCCTCGTTTTTATATTCCCTACTCCTTCAATTTCTAAGACAACGTGGGCGGTCGGTAAACGAAGCGTATTATTCGTCAACGGCTGCCTAACTCGTATGGCACCACCGTCCAACTGATTGGAGTTAATTACTTGCCTGGGTGTCACATCAAATAGCGTTCCTGAATCCCTTAACGTCGTGCATTCCTTTCCGTTAATTAGAGCACGGCTAAGATAAGGTTTGAAACTTTCCTCAAAATTTGTACCTACGCAAATGTGATGAACGCTAGTAATAGGTTCTAAGTTCCTTTTGTTTTCCGGACAATTGGCTTTTAAATGCCCAATTTTGGAGCAAATAAAACACTTATTCCAATTTTTACGTTCGAAGATCCTTTCTCTTTCTTTTTCCGTGTTTTTCTCTCTCCAATTAGTTTTGGTTTCCGAATGCCAATCTCTCATTTCGTCTTCATTTTCCGTTCTTTCCATTCTCCTATCCTGCGAATTTCCTTCAAATTTTGGTTTCGTATTCCATGATTTTTTTGACACCCCTTTTATCGCCTCATATTCGTCTAGTGCCGTAGCGAGCACCAAGGGGTCTTTATAATTCGCCCACAAATCAATAAAATGTTCTTTTAATTCGACCGGTGAGCGTCATTTGATCTGATCAGTGTTCAACAAGTCTTTTAATTCAGAAAATTGCGTAATCCCCAAACCGTTTATCCATCCCTCAAGAAAACTATTCAATTCTACTATAAGATCTCTCCACGGGTTTCCTAGATTACGTGTATGTTTATTCAATTTTTGACGGTACGCTTCCGAACTCAACCTGTACCGGGCTAATAAAACCGATTTAACATGTTCCAAATTGTCAATTTTTTGAGCTGGTTCGCGTAAGATCAATTCTGCAATTTCCACCGGCAATAATGCTAACAAGTGTGTGACGTATTCATCTTGCTCTATTCCGGACCTATTCGCCTGTCGTTCGAACAAATTCAGGAATAATGTTATGTCGGATCGTTCAGGATTAAAACGATGCATAATAGTTTTAAGAGGTAATTTAACGGATCTTTCGGAACCGCTGCTAGCCGTAGAATTTCGCCTTTCTGAACTCTGCGTTAATTTTAGCTGTTCTAAAGTAAACGCCCTTTCCTTATCTTTCTCTCTCTCTTCCCTAACTCTCTCTTCTCTCTCTCTTTCCCCTCTCCCTCTTTTTTCCCTCTCTTTCTCTTTTTCTGTCGCGATGCGTCTTCCCTATCCTTTACGATGTACCCTGCCTGTACTAACGTCAGTTCCTCGTCGTATTTTTCTGCTGCTTCAATTTTTTCGATTATCATTGCCATATTGTAAATCCGCTTTCCTGCAGTACTTCAGTGAATTTAACTTCGACATGACTACGGTATGTTGAAATAATACAAACGGAAACTATTCGTTTTGTTTATCAATTTAGAAGTATATGAACCTTACACCTCACAAGAAATATTTTACCCCTAAGCACCCAATATAAATAAACATTTCAAATGCATAACCAATATGTAAAAATAATTTAATGATTTTTCAAAAGATTTTCAGAATTTCTATATTTTTGTGCCAAACGTAAAGCAAAAAATAAAATTCAAAATTTTAAAGCTTTAGAGTCCCTATACACACAATATGAAAACAATAAGTAATTTTTCAAATACTATAGGCAAACTACATTCCCAGTATTTCTCAAGAACTGAACACTCTCTGCAACCTTTATCAAAATGCATCTATACTATTTAGGGTAAAAGTTTAATTTACTCTGTTTGTCATTTAGCAATCCAGCATGCATCAAAATTTCTCTTTATACAATCACTCATCAAAATATATTTCTTACACAAGTTATATAAGAAAAAAAAAAATTACTGGGCATTTTTTTTTGAGTAGTTATGAATTCAGCTTATCTAATCCTTTCTGCATTCCAAACATTAAAAATAACGATAAAGATAACATAACATATAAATTTGTATTAATCGTTAGGTTTCAATTAACTACACATTATCGCTTTATCATAATCTTAATATTTTCATTTACCTCAAAATCAAAAGTTTCTCTTATTTTTATCTAAACAACATTTTAACATCCTATAAGTATGATAAATAATAGTTTAAGAGCCACTCAAAATGAAATGAGCTTACCTGTTGCAGTTGTTGCTTGAAGTATCTTGTCTGAGGAACGGTCCGTTATGGCACTCCACGGGTGTCGTCCACTGTAGCTCAAGGGCTCGTATCGGGCATGTTGTGTCGCACTGTTTGTCGTCCAAGGTCCACGTTGCACTGTCTCTAAGCACTGTCTAGTTAATCTAGATGAACTGTCTCCGCTCCGGAAGGGCTGTCCGTCTGTCTTCCTCGGAACTGTCGTTTCGATTCTTTCGGCTGCCTCTCGAGTTGTTGTCAGAAACTCCGGGTGTTCGCCGTCTGTTTCCTCCTGGGCTTTCCTCTAATAACAATTATTCTTGCTGTAAATCTTCTAGCTGTCACCAAGTTGTAACGGAGCCGATGTCGTAAGGTGGTGTGGTAGCGGGCAACTTCAACGGCTTGGTCTTATCAATATCGAAAAAATATTTTATTGTATCACAAACAATTAAATAAGGATTTCTTGATTAAATAATTCATAATTACAACATTTTTTTATATATGGGTTAGAGCTCAGTTAACAATAAAGTATTTGTAGAATCAAGTCCAGTTCTCTAATGGCAGATTGTTTTCAGGGAGAATGTCTCTAATACATTCAATGTCCACACTTTTCGAAGGTAGAGTTCGAGATGCTCGACAGGGATGTCGCACTTTTTGTAGATGTTTAATCTAGGTTTAGGAACCCCCGATATTCAACTCCGTGATGGAGATATCTTAACAGCCTCACTTGGCTTTCGCTTTTCTGTGCTTCGGAATATGTCCCGAGCCGTCGGAGATTTCCACTCTGCACGGGCAATAAAACCTTGAAGTCTCAACTTCAACAGAAGGGGAAAAAAGTTCCCGAGAATGCTCCTGCATCCTCTTTTATCAGTTTCGTTTTTCCGTTTAGGACCAAAGCCACTCCCATTAGCCACGCACCATCCGTGGCCCATGATCTCATAGACAAGCCCTTTCTCTATAGGCTGCAGTCAGGAACCTTGGCGTCAGGTTTAATATCTGGTTTCACTATCTACTTTCCCACGGGAACGAGACCCTCGTGAACATCAAAAGAATATTTCTCTCGCTAGATAAAGGAGTTCCTTTCACCCTAGTGTCCTCTGCGAAGATTGATTGAAATTGAAGTATATTTTCATCTTTAGCGACATTTTCTAGGACTCTGAAGAAATTTGGAGGTTAGGTGAAAATACGTTAGTTTCCCTATGCTGGCTTCTACCTTCTAAATTGAGAGTTTCAATGTCAGATATCGTCGAATTCTCACAGCATTAATAAAACGTAAAGTCTAAATTTCAGAGCTTGCACAATGTCGTAGTTCCTATGAAGCTAAAATATATTTTTACATCTATGGTTCGAAGGCGAATGTTGCGAAAAACAAGAGTTTGAACTGTAAATGCGAACTATATGTATATCTTAATATACCAAACTATGAATAAGTTAGGGATATGTACACATGCACACATAAAAAGAGAACACATAATAAATAAACATCTAAGAGTGGAAACATAATGCATGAGTTAACATGCCGCAGGCACATATACAGTGTCCCCCGAAAGACTCTTCAATTTTAAAATTCAATAATTTATTAACTATAATAAATCTAAAGACAAAACAAGAGAAATTCTTAGCAGGTAATTCGTAAAATTTATATAAAGCAATTTAAATACTAGTTAAAGATTTAATCAGCAAATGGCAACCTTTAATATGCTCAAGTTGAAGTAACTCAGTTCAATTCTACTTTACTATTTAAAGGATAAAAAGATTTAAGACATATTTAGCATTCTTATAATAGGATTGTGAAGCGTGCGCCATTTAGTAGCAAACAATTATGCTATTTTTTAATATACTGCATACAAAATTTATGAGCTACGATGTAACTTATTTTCTCTTTATTAATATCAAAATTATGTTTATTAATGTCTATTATTATGTCGAAAATGGCATTGACTTTTAATAGTACTTTTTTCTGATACATTCATTAATAAACATATTTTTATTTACGTAATAAAAGATTTTGGTAACTCCACTTTAACATTAGCACTGTCCAGTGCAGTTTTCGCGTGTGCATGTGCAGCGCATGCTATGCGCAAAAGTTCATATTTTCCTTTGTACAAAAGGTTCAATATTACCTACACATTTTGTGAGTCGCATAACAATAAAGTTTGGGAACCGGTGGTTTAAATAGTAAGGTGCTATAAAATGAATTTTGCGGACAATCAAATTAAAACTATTCATCAGAATTTATAAATTACATTGATTCAACCATCACGAACACTTCTTTAAAAACGAATTGTAGGTTGCACTTTAAATTACTTAATCATCTGTAAGCAAAATATTCGTAGAGCATTTTGAGAGGTGTCGAATAAAAAAAGATCCAAAACATCTGCAAAAGAATAGTTTCCCTCTTTCCAAATGATGATGCTCCTGGACATAAACGGGAAAGATTCCCGGTTCCGATAAGAGGTTCTAGCCGTGATCCCATGGGACCAGCAGATTAAGGAAGGATATCTACTGCTGTAGAAATGGCAGGAAATGGATCGGGAATTGGTAAATCTAACATGCTGCACCGCTGATTTGTTTGGTTAGCAGATGAGGAAGTTGTCAGAGAGACCGTCAGTGTAAATATAGCCAGCGTAATTACGAAAGGTATAGGAGGTAACATATGAAAGTTCAGGATATTTTCATTAATGGAAGGATTGATGCACATTCATAAAAATAAGTGATAATGGAAGTTTTGAGAAATCGTGATAATGATCTAATTAAGATTGTAAAATCTGAAGTGAATCACACTTGAGTTGCAAAACAACTTTTAAAAATACTTTTTAAATAATACAGAACGAAATGTTTCGGAGAGGAATCCTTCTTCTTCAAGATAATATCAATACCAAACTATCATCATATATATTAAACGCTAAGGTAAATTTTCAGTTCAGCGCGAACTGGGCATAACTGCGCATGCGTAAAATTTAATCTAGAACCTCTTCAGTTTTAGAGTAAAGTGGAACAAGATTAGGCTATTCAGTGGTCTAAGGCATCAGTTTAAAGCTGAATCTTACTGGAGATCCTGAGTTAGACCGGCAGAATGATTTCTATAATATGTTTGGCGACAATTCATTTCAATACTGTAATGTTTTATTCAGAAGGAAAAGTTGCATGATTTTTACTTTCTTCTATCTTCAATAGAAGAAAATATTGTAATCGAAATTTTTTTCGTTTTCCGGTTTTCGACGGATTTACACGTTTTAGGGGTCAGAAATAACAAAAAATATGCTTATACAAAATGTCTGTCTGTCCGTGTGTCCGTATGTCGCCATTGTACCATCAAAAACTGTATGAAGTAATGCATAGAATCAAACCAACTTTTTTTAAGTTTTTGGCTATGGCAAACAGGTCCTTATTGAATTTGGAAAAAATCCACCGGTAGGGGGCGCTGTAATAGCGATTTTTGTGCATTTTGAATATTGTACCATCGAAAAGTGTATGCAGTTACGCATAGAATTGAACCAAATTTTTTTTGTATGTTATTGGCCATGGGAAGAAGAATTTGGAAAAATTCCACCGGTAGGGGTCGCTATAATAGCGAATTTTTGTACATTTTGAATATTGTACCATCGAAAAGTGTATGAAGTTATGCATAGAATTGAACCAAATCTTTGTGTAAGTTTTTGGCCATGGCAAGAAGGTCCTCTATGAATGTGGAAAAAATCCGCCGGTACGGGGCGCTGTAATAGCGATTTTTGTGCGATTTTAGTGCATCTTGAATATTGTACCATCGAAAAGTGTAGGAAGTTATGCATAGAATTGAACCAAAATTTTTGTGTATGTTTTTAGCCATGGCAAGAAGGTCCTCTCCGAATTTGGAAAAATTCCGCCGGAAGGGGGCGCTGTAATAGCGATTTTTGTGAAATTTTCAATATTTTACCATCGAAAAGTGTATGAAGTTATGTATAATTCTGATAAAAATACTAATAAAACTAATCAAAATGAAATATTGACATGAGATAGAAGAAAGTTTTAGGATTGGCACATCCAACTAGTTATTTATTATTATAAGGGGCGATCAAAACGTTTCCACTTGAGGTCGCTGCTGCAGTGTATATATGCAAGTTAGCGTGTCACCGAAGCGAATGTATAAGACCGACATGAAGGCAAGGGATTATTGTAGCATTCGTTTATTTCCGAAGTGTGTGTGGAAAATGCTGAAGCGTGAACATTGGCGACGTAAGTACCAAATGCGTCCAAACAGGACCCAACGTGCTATCCTTCTATTTTTGGCGGCCGAAGGACAAAAACCGGTAGACATTCATCGGAGAAAGAAGAATGCGTATGGAGAAGTATGCCAGTCGAAAACTACTACTGCGGAATGGTGCTCAAAGTTCAGAGTTGGTCGAGGTTTGATTCAAGATGCAAGTCGATCTGAGAGCCCATCGACATCCAGTACCGACAACAATAAGCGGGCAGTTGATGATGCGATCAGGACGAAACGTCGCATATCGATTCGTGCACTTTCAAAATATCCAAAGTCAAAAGATTCAAAAGTTCTTGAAAGGTCGACGGCTCCCATCGGACGGAGAAATGCAGCAGGCAGTTTCGGACTTCTTCAAGCAGCAAAAAGAGGAATTTTACCAAAGGGTTATATTCAACCTGTTGAAGCAGTGGCATGCCTCTCTAAATGCTAAAGGGGATTTTGCATGACTGGCATACCCACAGACTTCTAATATAAGTAGACTCCAAATCGGCAACCTTTTCTTGTCTCCTACATCTCTGCCCTCCATCACGTGATGGAAGGCAGATTTAGCGCGCCAAACCGGTTTCTCCTCGGAATCTCTCTCCAGATTCCCGCCGAAACATCGTGTGTCATGAGTTGACAGCACTTTTGCTTTGCCAATAAAGGGATTACCGCCAAAATACGGCACCCTTTTGGCGATGAAAGCAAAAGATGTTGGAGTCAAAACCTTCCCGAAAGAACAATGGAATTGGGAGTCTACTTATATTAGAAGTCTGTGGGCATACCAAATCTGGACTATACAGCCTTCAAACAGAAGCTTTTTGACCCCCCCCCCCCCTTGTATTATCATTCCTATGCTTTCTAATTAAATAAAATTTAACACTCAACAATATTTTTTAAAAATATATTAATTTTATATTAAAAATATTTAAGCTAAAATATTTTGCATGTAATTATTAATTAAATAAATTGTATTAATCTACAATTTTTGCTATATTTTCTGTCTATTATCAAGAGTACATATAGTATGTGTGTGTAGTACAAACAAAAGTTTGTCATTCTTTTCTGTAAAAAAAGATATAGAAAGCTGAAAGAAAAAAAATATTCATATAAGAACTACAAAAGAATGTAAAATTATACCGAAGTGATACACATTTTTAAAAATTAAAATAGAGCATTACGGAGAAATTCAACAGCCTTTCTTTATCAGGTAAAGATCTTTTACGGAACATTTTACGCTTGTATAAAAATGTAAAGAAAAGATCTCTTGAAATCTTATAGAATGCAGCTATTTCGAATATATCTTCTTTTTTGTTTTGTTCTATTTTATTTACTTATTTTGAAAGCGCTGCAATCAATTATATTGTGCACTATAAAAAAAAAAAAAAAAAAAAAAAAAAAAAAAAAAAAATCTGATTTTTTTTTTCTCTTATCTGCTTACTTAACACCAGCATAAATTATACGAATGAAAATTAATACTTATTTATTTGGAAAGGACTGAATCTTTATATCCATTTAAATGAATTCATTTCAAATAAAAATAACAGCAGTAATATCTGCAAATTTCATGTATTTAAGAAAAAAAATGTCTTCCGGGATATTTCAGAAAGTGACAGCCTGGATTTGAAAACAACCCATCTATTCTTTCTGATATTTGAATTCCACAGATTTGAAATTTTAAAAAGATATTCTTTTTTCAACGCCAAGGGTGTGTTAATTTAGTATTATAATTCGGGCAATCATTGGCTTCATACACAGTTGAACCTCGAAAATGTAAACACGCTTAAGGCTGTCCTCAAATCCAAACTGTTTACTTCCTGGCACATATTAAAATTCATTTTTATTCGCAAAACATATCAAACTGGTAGGTACTCTTATTCGGAAATTATGTAATCGAGCTGGGAGGGGGGTCGTTTTTACGACAGAAGATTTTTCAGAAAATGTTGTCAAATTTGGCATATTAAATCTAATATCCGGACGAGACAGCGCAAGAAAGAAATAAAATGCCGTCCTGATACAATAGTCGCTTATAACTCAAAATGTAATTCATTTATTAGAAAATGGAAAAAAAAAAAAAAAAAAAAAGGCTCGGTGCCAAATCACTCCAATAAACATGTCGGCAAGTATCATGATTTTATTTTTTAAATTGAGTCAGAAAATGTGTCAGAAAGTTTCGCATTGTTAAGCGGGGAAAATCCATGCCAAAAGGTATACAAAAAATTATTGAACTGATTACAACTGCCGTTAAAATGAACAAAATTTGAATTACCCTTGATACTCGCGTTAACGAGGTTCTACTTACATTCCTTTATACTTTTACTTTCATAATTATTTTTTATCACTTTGTTTAACATTACTATTAATAATACTATTACTTTCATGGCATGATTTTAACAATTTGTACAATTACTTTCATACTTTTGTTTAAATTAATATGCTTCTAAAACATAAACGTCATATTAAAACTCAGACCGAAAAAAAAAATGAAAATAAAAGTAAAGGAATAAATTGCTCTGAAAACCTGAGAAAAAAAGTAAAATCCTCCTTCCTATCTTATCCGCATCTGATTTTTTTACTTTCTCTATGCAATAACTCAATCGTTAGCCGCGTGCAGTTTTTTTTTTCCTTTTCCTATCAATATAATATATATTTATTTATCCATACGTGGAAAGATATACAGAGAGGGCTCCTTAGCTCGAACGGCTGTTTCGACTGGCAAGGCGCCAAAAAAGCTGCGCCTACCTGGCACCTGCTTCTTAAAATCCTGATGAATCTTTTTTGCTCTTTCTTTCCTCCAGATTCATCTCCCAATACACGTGCTCTTTTATATTGGAAAAACAAAGAAAGGTGAGAGGATATTCCGCGCAACCGCCGGCGGTATTCCTAATAAAGACGGAAACTTTCAACTGTAGCGCTTCGGGGAAATTTATGAAATGTGCCGCCTGGAAGATTTATTAATATTCTTCCTTTATTTTATAAGCACATTCATTGATTTCAGAGCGGTTAAGGTAGATTAAATATTTTAAACCTATAATGTGATTACTAAATCAAACGTTAGAAAAAGTAAATATATGTTTTATTGCGTCTGAAAATCTGCATAAAAGCTTTTAAGTCTAATCAAAGAATTGCTATTTTTTTTTCTCCTCCCTCACCCCCTCTATCCTTTTCTTTTCTTTTCTTTAGTAGAGTTTTAACTGTATATCATTCTGGAGATATTTGTAAAATATGCCATCTTACCTCAAGGATTTATTAATATTCTTCCTTTATTTGCACATTCATTGATTTCAGAGCGGTTAAGGTAGATTAAATATTTTAAATCTATAATGTGATTACTAAATCAAACATTAGAAAAGTAAATATATGTTTTATTTCATCTGAAAATCTACATAAAATCTTTTAGGTCTAATCAAAGAATTGCTATTTTTTTCTCCCCCCACACCCCCTCTATCCTTTTCTTTTCTTTTCTTTAGTAGAGTTTTAACTGTATCACTCTGGAGAAATTTGTAAAATATGCCATCTTACCTCAAGGATTTATTAATATTCTTTCTTTATTTTATAAGCATATTCATTAATTTCAGAGTGGTTAAGGTATATTAAATTTTTCAAACCTATAATGTGATTACTAAATCAAACATTAGAAAAGTAAATATATGTTTTATTGCATCTGAAAATCTACATAAAAGCTTTTAAGTCTAATCAAAGAATTTCTATTTTTTCTCCCCCCCCCCTCCTCTGTCCTTTTCTTTTCTGTTTTCTTTCTTTCCTTTTTCTTTCTTTCTTTTTTTTCTTTCTTTTTTGGTAGAGTTTTAACTGTATCCCCCTGGAGAAATTTGTAAAATATGTTACCTTACCTCAACGAATTTATTAATATTCTTCCTTTATTTTATAAGCATATTCATTAATTTCAGAGCGGTTAAGGTAGATTAAATATTTTAAACCTACAATGCGATTACTAAATCAAACATTAGAAAAGTAAATATATGTTTATTGCATCTGATAATCTACATAAAGGCTTTTAAGTCTATTTATTTAATTTATGTCAATTATAAGAAGATGCCTTAATGGGTTAAGACGAACTCTCAAGAAAATTTCACTGTAGGGACATTCCATGTCTCGTGTGGAACAGCTTTTCTCCATATTACAGCTATTTTAACAATGTAATTATATCCTGAAATTAAAACAACTAACTTTATGGAATGGTCCTGGAACCGGCAGTTTACTTAGGCCTAGGATTTAAAATGTGGAGATTTTTAAACCTATCAAAAACAGGCAGCTTAGCTAGATCTAAGGTTTAAAATAGAATTTTAAACCTCTTAAAGGTTCATTCCATATCACGTGTGGGGCAGCTTATCTAAATATTACTGCTGTTTTAACAATGCTACTGTATCCTCGAATTAAAACAACTACGCTAATATGAAAATCAACGCCTTTTTGTTATTTTTAATGTATAGTTTATATTTTAACAACTTATAAGTTACTAGATATAGGTATACATGTAGGTATGTAATAGATATAGGTATGTAAATTTCCAAGTACTTTCAGTCTGCATCCGCAGCCTTTGTCAGGGAATATTTTCATTAAGGCTGGTCTCAAGTCCACTGCTCAACACGTGTGAAACTTTCTGACACAATGACGGGTGCATTTTTAAACGTAAAGATGTAAAACTGACAGACCTGACTATGGAAGCGATTTGGAATCAAAATGACTTTTGGATTTTTTTTTTTTTTTTGATAAATAAATTACCTATCGAGTTATATGTGGTTTTGATCACTTGACGAGTCACTTTTCTCCCTTTGCTTACCGGGTTTTCTGCTTTTGACCGGAAATTCGGTTCAAAATGCAAATTTTGACAGTATTTTTTGAAAGATATATTGCGATTACAAAAAAAAAAAAAAAAAAAAAAAAAAAAAAAAAACGGAAAACGTCTTTTAATTACATAGATTCTGAATAAGGCTGTAGTATCACTCTTGCTATCTCCTCATTCAAATGAAAAGATTGACACCTGCCAGTTTCATGCGTTTTCGAACAAAAATGAATTAAAACTTATATAATTTATAGTCATAAAGTTGCCTCTTTGGATTTCAGAACAGCCTTAATATAGATACCAGGTATTTATGTAAGTGTCACGCTCAGGCCATTTCGTCTGTATTTCATGGAATGGCCCTAACAGGATTGTAGAAAATAACAAACAAAGAATTTTGGTGCAAACAGATTTATTCTGCGATTTTTAAAAATTTCAGTAATGACCATCGTTCGTTTTTCTGTTCCCCTTTTCGTACCGCTCATATAAAGTAAAAGCTTTTAAGGCTAATCAAAAGAGTTCTATTTCTTTCCCTTTCTTTTTGTATTTCCATTTCTCCCCCCCCCCCCCTTTTTTTTTTCTTTTGCATACATACGTAAGCCTTTCAACTGTCAGCATTCTTCGGGGAAATTTGCAAAATGTGCCTCCTTCAGGATTTATTAATATGCATCCTTCATTTTATAAGCACATCCACTGATTTCAGAACGGTTGAGACAGGTTAAAATACAGTGAAATACATTCAACACGAAATTGAGGGGGTTAAAATTTTTTTTCATCTTAAAAGAATTTCGCGTTAAAAAATTCATAAAAAAAAAGAAAAAAGCTCACAAATACTTTCGACGTCGTTAAATTTTATTTCGATTTCCTGTTAAACTACTAGTAGGTTGTATTCATTAGGATAAAAAGCAAGTAAAAAAAAATATATATATATTGTTTTTTGGGGGAAAAAATCAGATATTTTCTTAAGCGTCTTTTTTCAGCATTCTGAGATCTAGCTTGTTTGAATCAAATAAGCAAAGCTGTCTCTAAATATTCGTGCTTAGCGGTTCTCATACGTTTTCTCTCTGGCTTAAACATACTGCACTCGAACATTAACGTAATGGGATCCCTGTTTTTTCATTATCGTTGATAAAATAGAATTGGCAATGTCAAACTCTTTGCAGATTTCTGTTTTCGTCCTTCTTTTTCGTCAACTGCATTAAGCAGCTTCATCTTCATTTGAAGCGAAATAGCAGATTGTTTTCAGACCGATTTCTGAGCCATTGTGCTAATTCCACAAGCTAATTTACAAAATAACATGAAATTCACTGATTTTCACTAAAAATTCAGTGGTTTCCAAACTCCCCAATTTCAACTCAAACTAACTACATCGAAAGCAAATTTTTTTTTCGTGTTAAAAGAAGAGAAATGTATTTTTTACATTTTCTTATTTAAGGCTGGAGTAGCACAGTTGAAGTTTATTCCAACAGAGCGAAAAATGTCCAGACCAGGGATCGAACCTGGATACTTGGCGTGCCGTGCCTTACCTGTTAGGCTATCCGGACCGATACCTGGTTGACATAATTCACTCTTATTAGTTGGACTTGGCTGCGAACTGCAGCGCTAGTTTCATTCATCCGAGCTATAACTATAGCATTTACATGATGAAACTACTTTAACACGGAAACTCCTGTATACCATTCGTACCCTTCATTATGAAGAGAAATGTATTAAATTGCATAGTATACTGTCCGGACCGCTATGGCATGAAAATATGATTTTTGTAATAAAAAAATAGGCATTTTTTGAAAGGTTTTTTTTTTCAAAAATATTGAACTAGAAGTGGTTAAGGGTAATTAAAAAAGAACAAAAAAGAACAAAATAAAGAAAAGAAAGAGATATATATTTACGGGGGATATTTATACATACAAAGAAGCTTCTTTTCTTTCTTAAAAAAAAGTACTTGAAAAAAACATTTTTCAAAACATAACCAAAGTATTTTTAAACAACTCTTTCACGTGTTAACTATGACTGACACTTGGAAGAATTCGCAAAATGTGGTGCAGCCTTGAAGATTTATTACTACGTTTACTTTTATTTTTATATAAGCATATTCAATGATTTCACTTAGGGTAGATTAAATATTTTAAGCCTACAACATCATTACTAAATCAAATATTAGAAAAATAAATATAGAATTTTGTTAGACTTGTAAGTCTGCATAAAAACTTATGCAATTACATTTTCTTTTCTTTTCTGTTTTTTCATTTCTTTTATATATATATATATATACATGCATAAACGTTTAATTATTGTTTCGCCTATAACTATAACATATCATTTCGTGCTCGATTTCCACCACCATCTACGATTTTGGAATTAGAGACTGCTCCTCAAGAAGAATGGCTTCATATTCCTTTAAATGTTGTTCATGACATCTATGAATCCATCCTACGTTGCATACAATCCGTAATTGAGTCAAAGGGTGGTCTAACCCCTATTAATAAAGCTTTTCCCTTATTTCATAGGTGTTCGTATTATTTTGTCACCCATCTGTATAACCATAGCTCTAAATAGTATACATTTGTCAGAACCTGACAATGTTTATACAAAATGTCTGTCTGACCATCCGCTTTGCATCTTCGAAAAGTGTATGAAGTTATGCATAGAATTGAAACAAATTTCATATATTATTTTGGCTTATGGCTATCAGGTTACACGGGAATTTGGGAACAATCCGCCGGAAGGGGGCACTGTAATAGCGATTTTTGCACCATTTTCAATATTGTATCATCGAGAAGTGCATGAAGGTATGCATAGAACGGAACCAAATTTCATGTGTATGTTTTTGGCTATGGTACATCAGATTCCACGTGAATTTGGGAACAATCCGACCGGAAGGGGCGCTGTAATAACGATTTTTCATCGTTCTATTGTACATCGGCTGTTGATGCAGCAACGGATAATTCGCATCCAGCTAATCTAGCGATTCTCTGGTAGCTGATGTCCAACAGAATAATAAAAAATATTGATTTTATTAAATATTATGATTGAGATTTTACTCATATTAGTAAAACAAAGCAGAAGCTTAAGATGGAAATTAAAGTTTGTGTTGTACTGTAGTAATAACACTGAAGGATTAACATGTGTAACAACTTTTTTGAAATATCAACATGTATGAGAAATAAGAAAATTTTGAGATTGGCAAATCCGTCTAGTTTATATTACGCGTAAGCGTTTGATTGTTATTTTATTATTTATCAATAAATGTCATCTTTTCTAAAAGAATGCGAAATAGTTAAGAATACATTAGTAAGGTAAATAAATAATTTTACTAAATCTGACTAAGTTATTAAGTCTACGCAAAAGCTTTTAAGTTTAATCAAAAGGATTATGAAATCTATATATTTTTTTCTTTTATGGGTTATTCTCTACAATAGTGCAAAAAGTGTTTCCCAGTCATATAAATGCTCTTAATTTCATTACATTTTTATTTATTTTTATTTTTATTAGAAGATCTAAACATAGTTTATTAGGGACAGATGATAAAATTTAAAAATTAATAAATTTAGTATTTAAAAATGTAATATATATCCTGCAAACATCATTCCCTCACCTTTCCCCACCTGTACTTCCATATTTTATTGCCTATTTCTTTCCATCCAGAAATAAAAATAATTAAAAATACCCCAAGCAAAATAAAGTTCGTATTTGGTAAATTACAAAAAATAATAAAAATATTATTTTGTACTATTATTATATAGTCTACTCAATCAATTATATGTTTCCCCATGTTAGACCATCATTCCCTCACACGTTGCTATTATCTCAAATATCTACCACTAAAGAGCAGTAGCAGTCTAGCATCCTTCACAGAGAAGAAGCCATTTTGAGCACTTATCAGTCCAGTAACATAAATTGGTGGTGTAAGATTTTGTTAATTTTTCAAAAAAAAAATTCAGCCAATATATCTGGAAGCGTTTTTATTAGCAGTCATTCCCTCACACAGAATACAAATTTTTTTACAAATATCAAAAATTTTAATTTTATCATACATTATATATTAAGTGTTGCTCTTAAAGGAAACAGTTTGGATTTCTTCATAATTTTGCATTTTTCCCTACAACTTAGTAAAAATGTCTTATTTCATCATTCCCTCACTTGTCATTCCCTCACATTTTTTATTTTATTTTTTCCACAAATTTTTATTTTATTTTTATTGTTAAGTCAAATTTTTAAAACTATTTCTGCTGCTATTAAAATCTTCAATAATTGACTGATTTCTTACCATTTATCTAATTTTTATGAAAATTTACATAGGTATCATTCAAGTCAGACTGCTTGGCCAAATTTGCAAGTATTGTAGAGAACAACCCTTATAACATGCATTAGCATTTCACTTTTTTATTATTTACTTCTTAAATGCAACACATTTTTTTCTAAAAATATGACAAAATTTAATTTATAAACAATTCCTTCAAACTGTTGTTCTTCCACTAAATTTATGGAATATGCCTCCTTTATAATACAAACATTGGGCGAGGGAGATTAAATAGAAATTCTCTTTTATGTGAAAAAGAAAAGTCATAATTAAGCCGTTCAGTGCACAAATCGATTAACTCCATCAAATAAAAATGTTCAGTATAAACAGTTAAAGTTATTGTAACTATAAAAATATTGTATCTATATAATGTTTTTTCTAGGGATATTTTGATTGAACTCATTAATTTTCTTTTAATCAAGGGTAACTGTTTATCACTGTATAAACATACAGAAAATTTTCAATGTTCTTTTGTTTAAACAAACGTCACTTAAAATGGAGTCGGATTGTCTTCTGAACGTCCCAATTAAGGAAGACATTTGAAAATTCTCACACTTAAAAGGTGCATAACCTTTAGATATGCATTGTTGCAAAATTTTCAATGTTCATTGAAACCTTCTAATTGCTAATTTGAACATGCAATAGATATTCATAAACTAAACGTTCACAAAAAGTAACTAAATATTCACTAAAAGAGCATTTAAATTATCCAAAAAACATCCATTCTTATTCAAATTATCCATTCTTATAAGCCTTGAATTCTATTTTCCACTGGTAGCATGAATCAAAACTAAACATATAAATACTCTAAGAGTGATGGTGAAAAAGAAATTATCTTTTATGTGAAAAAAGAAGAGTCGTAATTAAGAAAGGCCTCTAGAAAAATACAGACTGAGATGATGGAAATAGACAGATTTAAATACATTGTTGCAAAATTTTCCATCCTGCATGACATTAAAGCAACAGCATAAATAAATTTAATTAATTAAAAATAAAAATCTAATTTCGAGCCTTCTAATTTGTAATCCGAACCTGAACATCTAACATCAAATAAATATCCATTCATAAATCATAAATGGGGCAAAGAAGCAACCACGGAAGGTATTAAATGTCTATAACATAATTTATAGATATGATCCAGGAAGTTCAAAACGACTACTTCATTTTTAAACCTTGAATTCTATATATATTGCTATAACATGAATCCACATAAAACCTCAAAGAGTTTCGGTAAAAAAGAAATCCTCTTTTATGTGAAAAAAGAAGAGCCATAATTAAGAAAGGCCTTCAGAAATTCCCAGACTCAGATGATGCAAACATAGACAGATTTAGATACATTGTTGCAAAATTTTCAATTCCTCGCGACATTAAAGCAACAGTGATGTAAAAAGACTCAGCAAATCTTAAAAATAAGTCTCTACTTACTGTCTTTCTGTTTTTTCGTTTTAAAGATAAATTTTAAAAGACTTTTAGGAGACTGAAATAACTCGAATAAAAGAAGGTAAATGATTTTTTGTCAACGCCGGCCGTTAAAAACACAGCTTGTTTTCACCAGGTATAAATAAGACGCGCAGTTAAAGATTCAGCAAAATATTCAACAAACAACACTTAATGAGTCTAATGATGAGAGGTTTTCATTTATGGTAAACAATAAAAAACGTTAATTGCAACATTGGTTATATTTTAAAGCGAAGTAAAGTCGTATAATGAAGAGATCTAATGAGCAATTTTGCTTCATTCTGTAATTTTCCATAAAAAAAGAAAATTATGTGGAAGAAAAACTCCTTGAAATTTCGTATAAATAATTACGGACTTCAGTCACTAATTATACTCTAAACATAGTAAGTAATTTTCTAATTTACAAGCATCATTTTCTAGTTCTCATTATTTTAACTAATTCGTTCTGACCGATTCTTGAGCCCTATAGCTAAAATATTTCGCTCGGTTGACTGCTTTTACGCTTTCCGATATAGAAATTATATTTTAACTGAAAAACTTACAAGAACCTCTTCTGGCAGTGAATATCTATACAGGATGTCCCCAGAAAAATTAAAATATACCATTGGAGTTTACTAAGTAACAATGCAAAGTGTAAAAGTATATTCAAAATGAGGTAGGAATTACGATTATGTTAACACTATTTCTATCTATGTTAAATGAGATTTTTTAAAAGGCTTCAATTTATGGTTTTTCATTAGTAATGTTTAGATTGAAACAATTACAAATCATTTTTAATACGGAGACGTTTTTATGCTTATTGCATTCAAAACAACGAACAAAGTAATTAAGAAAACTTTAAAAAGGTAGCATATGACACCGGTAGAAATAGTGTTATATTTAGAAAATGTTATATTTTTAAATTTTTATACAATCCCTCAACTCTCAGACAAATTAGATTTTTTTTTCTGCAAAAATTATTACAAAAAACTGCATACCTGTATCTTTTGATATTAACTGAATTATGATAAGATCAAAAAGAGGACAAACTTTTTTGTACTTTAGTTAAAAAAGATATTTTATCAGTGAACTTAGGGACTATTCTCAACTTAATGATTAAGGTTCTTTAGATCAAAACTATGTTTATAGGTATGAAGAAATTTGTTTCCCAAATACACTGAAATAAAGCATTACATAAGGAAAAGGTGATAAAAAAGGAAAATGAAGTTTTAAATCTTAGAAACATGGATACAGATTCGTAACAAAGGAAAAAACAATGAAAATTTTAAAATAAACTTGAATATTTTTGTGTAATTTAAAGATGTTCTTTAATGTAAAAATTAAATTATGCACCTCATTTTAAAATAATTTAAAAGTGCTTAAAACAATACTCTTGTCATAAAAATACATTTGCTTTGGATATCTTAATAATCATTTTGCTATTTTCCCTTAAGGCTGTCCTTAACTGCTCTGCTCAACAAGCGCAAAACGTTTTGACACATTTACATATTCATTTTTTAACGAAAAGAT
Organism: Maratus speciosus; assembly: GCA_963932465.1. NCBI lineage: Eukaryota > Metazoa > Arthropoda > Arachnida > Araneae > Salticidae > Maratus > Maratus speciosus. The sequence continues at coordinate 300,710,362 of OZ010792.1, forward strand.
ATAAAATTGGAAAACCTGACCATGGAAGCGATTTGGAATTGAACTGCGTTTTCCATTTTTTGATCAATTAATTACCCATTGAGTTATAAGCGATTTTGATCACGTGACAAAGATGTTTTCACCCTTCTTTGAGTAGTTATTCTTCTTTTGCTTCAAATTCGGTTCAAAAGGCCCATTTTGGCACTACTTTCTGAAAGATCTATTGTGTTTGCAAAAGAAACGGAAAAAACAACTCGATTACATAGTTTCTGAACAACAACAACTGCTAGTTCCATGCACTTCCTAACAAAAATAAATTAAAACTTATGTCATAAAATTGTCCATTTGGATTTGAGAAAACCCTTAATAATATAATTGTTTCTTGTTACTAATTTTGAGCGGGAAATAAATGTCAGTACATTTTTACTTTAATCTTTAGTAAATCGGCGATTCAGGGGAGGGGAGGGGGCACACAACGGCCCATGCTTGAACACATCCATGGAATAAAAAATGAGTTAATGTGTTTCTATATTTTGAGCACATCTGGGAACAGAGCTATTTTGAGTATGGGACATATTTAAAATCCAGTATTTTTACTCAATTCTGAGAACACATTATTTCAGTGCATTTTGCCGCGAGTTGTAATTGATACCAGTGGCGGATCCAAGGGAAGGTCACGGGGGTCATGATCCCCCTCCCTCCCACCCTAGACGAAGAAAATTTCTGAAGCACACTTTAAAAATGAAATACATATTAAATTCTTTCAAATTTACCTCTTCTCAACAGTAATAATCTTTCTGACTCTTTAAATCTCTACTTAAATCCAAAGCAGGTAATTTCTGACACATCCAGGAAGTGATTTTCAATCTCAGATGCAAGACATTTGCAAGTGCACTTATTCAGAACAAGTGTGATTAATTAGCGTTTTCTATTTCTCGATAAAGACAAATAATCTTTCGGGAAATCTACGTAAAATGTGGGTTTTTAAACTGAATTTCAGGGCGCGACAGCCAATTGCTCCCTCATGACGGCATTTTTGTAACCATCAAGTCCCAAAAATTGGCTTAAAATGCTCAATTTCTGAATAAGTCTTTGTTTTTATAAGGAAATGGGAAATTTTTCAATTTCTTGGTTACCTAATATAATGTTTAAATTTTATATTTTTACGAATATTAATGCTTTTTTTTTTTTTTTTTTTTTTTTTTTTTGTATTTACGAATGAAAACGACTTCCCAAAAGTATAAGAAAAGTAAAATTTGGATGTGGGGAACAGCCTTCAATATAAAAATTGCTTATTAAGTGATGCGACCCCCCCCCCCCCCAAAAAAAAAAAAAAAGCCATGACCCACCCTGCTGGATCAGTGAGGGCTGGATCCGCCCTTGACTGATGCAGCCTTTATTACTCATTATAATTCTGAAATTCCACACTTGAATTTCAAATTAATAACAGAAATTCATGCAGAATACGGGCTTCATTTTTACTAACCATATGAAAAAAGAATGTTTATAAGAAATAATTAATTTGTTTCTTCTCTTTGATTTGATAAATAAGATTATGTCTACTTTCTTCGCGTTCTCAAAAAATTCTCAATTCGCATTCTCGAGTAAATTGCTTCTAAGGCCTTCGTATATCAAAGAATCTATAACATTACTAGAATTATACCCTAACCTCTAATAGTCCGGAAAATTTTCCAGTTTATTTACCTTCGAGTCTAAACTAATTGTCATATAAAGAGAAATTATGTACTAAAGATTTTTATGTCAAATATAAAACAAAGTGTAGTTAACTTTTAATGAAAATTTAGTGATATATGTCTTCAAAGTGATAAGATCACAATCACTAATATTTTCAGAAATGACAGAAAAACGTGTTGTTCTCATTGAAACAAACTCATAAGTAGAAAATTAAAAGAGCTTCAGGAGAAAATAACTAATTAAGGAGTCTCAGGAATCTTAAAGCTTCAAAATTTTCGAAATTTAAAATTTTTTAGGTATCAAACTCCTATCTTTTCTGAACATCTTGATATAATTGTTTCTTTGAAATTCCCATTAGAACAGAAGTTATATGACTTTTAGAATTATACCCGCCCAATAGCTGAAGCGGCGTTTCCGAAACTTTGAGGTGATTTTTCTCCAAATGACGTTTGTGAGCATAACGCGCACGATATCTCAAAAACTTCGGAATATTTTTTCATGAAATTTTCAAAACATATGTTTCATATTAGTCTATATAAACAGAACCTAAAATTTCCTTTTTATTGTTAAAAAAATATTTTTTTAGGTGATTATACTGTTGAAATTTTCTAAATTCTGCATTAGCCAAATACAACCTTGTGTTAAAAATATAAAAATGCTAAGGTTCAGGGTAATTATTGCAACCTGAAGTATAATTTGGCACCAAAATTTTCATTCTAGTTGCAAAATTTATTTTGTAATCCTGCGCGTAATCTGTTATGCCGATTTACTGCTCGTCAAATGCCTGACAGCGTGGAGTCCCCTGTAAATGCTAATTCTGCCATTTTTTAAATACGCGAAATGAAAGAACATACTTATATCTTTCATTCCCAATTAAAATTGTGCCTTAAAATCAAATGCATTATAAGGTATTAAATGTTGAAAATGGTCTTTTTTTTTTTTTCAATTTTTAAAGTCCCGAGACCCCTTAAAAATGTATTACAGAAAGTAAAATGTTGCGAAAATAAATTCAGAAACACTTTTAAGTTGCATATTTCACTACTTTTAGCAAGCTACTTTCATTAACCTTCACACAATTATTATGGAAAAGAAGCAAGATTTCATAATTCTACTATCGATGAGTCAAGGCAGTTCTCAAATCCAAAACTTTCTGACACAATTCTGTATTCATTTTTGTTCGAAAACGTGTGGAATTGGCAGGTGGTACTCGAATAGGATTTTCCATTTTTTGGTAAGGGTAAAAAATATTTCAGAAAATACCTCCAAAGTTGGTGTTTCGCACCGAGTTTCCGGCTCTAAATCGCTTCAATAGTCAACCCTGCTAATGTTATGCCTTTACGTTTAAAAATGAATAGGAAAATTAGTGTCAGAAAGTTTCGCCTTAGTTAAGGCTGTTCTCAAATCCAAAGGTTAAACTTTCTGACATAAGTTTAAATTGTTTTTTGTTCGGAAACGCATAAAACTAGCAGGTGTTGTTATTCAGAAACTGTGTAATCGAACTGTTCTGTCCGTTTTATTGTAAACGTAATAGATCTTTTGGAAAATGCTGTCAAACTTGACGTTTTGAACAGAATTTTTAGACGAGAGAAGAAAAAGAGTTAGGAAGGGAGAAAAAACCCCTCGCTCACATGACCCATTTCGCTTATAACTCGATAGGTAATCTAGTGATCAAAAAATTGAAAAAAAAAAACAGTTCGATTCCAAATCGCTTCCCTAGTCAGCACTGCCAATTTTGTACCTTTACATTTATAAATGAGTTAGTGAATGTGTAAAAACGTTTTGCGCTAGTTGACGAAAACAGTTGAGAACAGCCTTAAGAATTCGTAAGCTCTTTACTCTACAACAAGACTTCGTACCATCCACACCACACAATATAACAACAATATAGTACAAAAAGAAATATGTACCAATAATATTAAAATAATAATATTATTTTTTGCGGCAATATACGCGACATTCGCGATAAAAAGTAGAAGTGTCATGTTACATAAGGCTGTTTTCAAATCCAAAAAGGCAAATTTATGAAACTAGCAGATGTTGTTGTTCAGAAAGTGTATATAATGTAATCAAACTGTGTTTTCCTTTTTTTTTTTTCTTTTCTTTTTTTTCTTTTTTTTTTTTTTTGCAAACGCAATGGATCTTTCAGGAAATATTGTTAGTGTGGGCGTTTTGAACCGAATTTCCGTGCAAAAGAAGAATAACCACTCAAGGAAGGGTGAAAAACGTATTTGTCACGTGATCAAAATCGCTTATAACTCGATAAGTAATTTATTTATTAAAAAAATGGAAAACACAGTTCGTTTCCAAATCGCTTCCATAGTCAGGCCTTCCAATTTTGTATCTTTCCGTTAAAAAATGAATTTGTAAACGTCTCAAAACGTTTTGCGCTTGAGCAGAGCAGTTGGCTTTATGGGCTAATACACATAAATCAACTAAACTTCATATGACATTAACTATATTTACATTTAGTTACAGACAGTCTCAGAAGAGAAAGCGTTGAGTTGCGTTCATTCCATTGGCTTATCTAATTTCTCACGTTTACCATGAAAACAACAACGATGATTGACAAGATTGTGGTTTTGGAACCGAACCAATATTTCTCGGCTGTATTAACAGTTTCCGATTACTGTGCTTTATGTAAAAGTAATTGACCATAAATTCGAGCAAAATAAAGAGGTATCGCTATCATTTATTTCTCATTACTTTTATTAATTAGTTGTTCTTTAATTATCCCTTATTCCATTTTTTTTTAGCTGAAAATTTCTTATAGTCGGCATGGAAGCCAGCAAGGCCAAACTCACGGAGAAGAAATATTTTGGAACAGATATGTCTGTAGTCCACAGCCTTGGCCGCGTTTTATTTATTTTTTATTTTGAAAATATAAACATGAAATAACCTGAACTAAGAATTTTTTGTTAAAAGCCCCGATCAAGATCCTTTTAAAAACATATCAACATAGCTAGGAATACAGAAATTGAACAATTAAAAACTAATAAATAATAAAATATAAATTTATGCAATGTCCTTCAAAATGGAGACTTGAACAGCAATTTCTTTTTTTGTCAAAGGAACCAGTATCCCCTCCCCGTTAAAGATAAAATTTAATCGCGGGGGAAAAAACTAAAAAGTGTGTAACTTATTAAATTTTAAGATTTTTTACCTTCAAAAATGTTGATGTCCTTTAACTAATAAAATACATAAACCTCGTAATTATAAAACAACTCATCCATCTTTTATTATATAAAAATACCTAGCAATTTTTTCTCAATCACTGGAACCATTTGCATGAAAACCTGAACTATAAACACTGCCGGAAAATCGTTTACAAAGTTAAAAAGTGAGTGCCTACATCTTGCTGGACTACTGCCACCACGACATATTGGCTGTTAATCATCAATAGCTTCCCAAAAACGATTGTTGTCTATATCTGATTGGTTATGAACAATCAATACTGCTAATATATTATAGTTTTAGAAGTTCCATACAAACATTTCCTTTTCCACTGGAATTAAGTTTCATATAAATCTTTAATTATTTTAATATCCATCTTTTATTATTTACTATATAATGAAGGTCGAATTGCCCATTTGAACTGTAACGATTTTGCAAAATATGCACTTATTACATTCGAAATTTCCGAAAACTCTATTTTTTCTTCTTATTTGTAAATTTTAAAATTAATTAACTTTAGAAACAAAACACAAAGAAAAAAAAACACATCAGATAATAATGAATTGTAAAAAGAACTCCCGCAGTAGCTAGTATCCCTTAAGCCCCTATAATAATACATTGACACCACAGATTTTTTAACTATAAAACAAAGCATCCATCTTTGATTATTATAAAAGCACATTACCACCTTTTTTCCCCTCTAGCTTAGGAATCATCCGCATCTAAAATCCAAACAAACATGCCCGAAGATCTTTTGGCAAAGCCAAAGAGTGAGTGTGTACCTTTTTTAGGCGACAACATCATATCAGCTGCTAATTATCAATAGCTCTCCATAAACGATTGTTGATATCTTATAATCAATAGTGAAAATAAGCTATGTTGTCAGAAATTCAGAAATTTCAATACATAAATTTCCCATTTCATTGGAATATTCATAACTTTCAAATAAATTTTTAAAGCAGTTTTTTTTTTTTTTTTTTTTTTAAGTAAAAGTAGAAAAAAAGAAAACGTCCGCTGTATTGCCGAGAAAGATTTTTTTTCTTTATTAAAAAATGAAGATCCTTGCAACAATTTTGCATAATTTGCACTTGTTACTACATTACAAAATTTCGAAAACTCCAGTATTTCTTTATTCTATTTTTAAATTAAAAATTTATCTTTAGAAAAAACAAAGCAAACAACAACAAAAAAAAACCAAACATGTCAAACAATAATGAATGACAAAAGATCTCCCCCAACAGCTAGTGTCCCTTAAGCTAATATAATAATACATTGACACCATAAATTTCTTAACTGTAAAACAAAGCATCCATCTTTTGTTATCATAAAAACACATTTCCAGCTTTTCCTCTAAGCATGGGGAATCATCCGCATCTAAAATCCAAACAAACATGCTCGAAGAATCTTTGAGCAAGGCCAAAGAGTGAGTGTGTACCTTTTTATGGCGACAACGACATATCAGCTGTTAATTATCAATAGCTCTCCATAAACGATTGCTCATATGTTATAAACAATCAATAGTGCAAATAGGCTACGTTGTCAGAAGTTTCAATTCATAAATTTCCCATTTCATTGGAATTAACTTTCAAATAAATTTTTAATTAAAGTAGTATTTTTAAGTAAAAGTAGAAAAAAGAAAAGAAAAGAAAACGTCCGTTGTATTGACGAGAAAGTTTTGTTTTCTCTTTAGTAAAAAATGAAGATCCTTGTTACAATTTTGCATAATTTGCATTTGTTACCGCATTACAAAATTTCGAAAACTCCAGTTTTTTTTCTTCTATTTTTAAATTAAAAATTTACCTTTCGAAAAAACAAAACAAACAAAAAAATCACGTCAAATAACAATGAATGACGAAAGATCTCCCTCAACAGCTTAGTGTCCCTTAAGCCAATATAATAATATATTGACACCATAAATTTCTTAACTATAAAATAAAGCATCCATCTTTAATTATCATAAAAACACATTAGCAACTTTTCGTTTTCCTCTATAGCATGGGGAATCATCCTCATCTAAAATCCAATCAAACATGCCCGAAGAATCTTTTGGCAAAGCGAAAGAGTGAGTGTGTACCTTTTTTGGGCGACAACGACAAATCAACTGTTAATTATTAATAGCTCTCCATAAACGATTGTTCATATCTTATAAACAATCAATAGAGCAAATAAGCTATGCTGTCAGAAGTTTCAATACGTAATTTTTTTATTTCATTGGAATTAACTTTCAAATAAATTTTTAATTAAAGCAATTTTTTTAAGTAAAAGTCGAAAAAAGGAAAACGTCCATTGTATTGTCGAGAAAGTTTTTTTTTTTTTCTCTTTACTAAAAAATGAAGATCCTTGTAACAATTTTGTATAATTTGTACTTGTTACTACATTAAAAAATTTCGAAAACTCCTGTTTTTCTTTCTTCTATTTTTAAATTAAAAAATTACCTTTAGGAAAAAATAAATAAAAATAAAAAAACCACGTCAGATAACAATGAAGGGAGAAAGAACTACCCGAATAGCTAGTGTCCCTTAAGCCAATATAATAATACTTTGACACCATAAAATTCTTAACTATAAAACAAAGCATCCATCATCTTTTATTATCACAAAAACTCGTTATCAGCTTTTCCTCGATAGCATGGGGAATCATCCGCATCTAAAATCCAAACAAACATGTCCGAAGAATCTTTTGGCAAGCCAAAGAGTGAGTGTGTACCTTTTTTGGGCGACAACGACATATCAGCTGCTAATTATTAATAGCTCTCCATAAACGATTGCTCATATATTATAAACAATCAATAGTGCGAATAGGCTATGTTGTCAGAAGTTTCAATACGTAAATTTCCTATTTTATTGGATTTAACTTTCAAATAAATTTTAATTAAAGCAATCTTTTAAAGAAAAAGTCGAAAAAAGGAAAACGTCCGGTGTATTGGCGAGAAAGTTTTTTTTTCTCTCTTTACTAAAAAATGAAGATCATTGTTACAGTTTTGTAAAATTTGCACTTGTTACTGCATTAAAAATTTTCGAAAACTCCAGTTGTTCTTTCTTCTATTTTTAAATTAAAAAATTACCTTTAGAAAAAACAAACAAACAAATAAATAAAAAACTGCGTCAGATCATAATGAACATGAAGAAAGAACTACCCCAATAGCTAGTGACCCTTAAGCCAATATAATAATACATTGACACCATAAATTTCTTAACTATAAAACAAAGCATCCATCTTTTATTATTATAAAAACACATTACCAGCTTTTCCTCTAGCAAGGGGGAATCATCCGCATTTAAAATCCAAACAAACATGCCCGAAGAATCTTTTGGCAAAGCTAAAGAGCGAGCGCCTACCTCCTTGGGCGACCACGACACATCGCTTGCTGCTCTTCTTGGAGACAGGATGCTCGTTCCCCCCGACCCCAACGACCGCATTTCGCGTTTACCTGTGCAAACAACGGCACTACTAAAAGTAGAAAGCTTCCGAAAACACATCTCGGCAGCGGATTTAGAATAATGCGGCGGTGGAGGCGCCACGTCTCACACGAAATTCGCCACACTCTCGATTTAAATCGCCGACTCACCTGAGGGTTCGATTGAGAAATTTAAATTCGCATTGTTTCGATCGCAAACGAGAAATTATTTCGAAAGGCAGCGCTGGGATGAAATGCGATGATGTTTCACGAAAATATATTTCGCATTTTCATATTTTAAAGTATCAGAACATGCTCCTAACATTTTTTCAGAAAAATATGGTATAAGTCTCCGATAGAAAAAGAGAAAAACTGTTGTATGAATAATCTATTCTATACGTTTAAAATACTAGCCGAATTTTTTCGTCATCTTCTCTCTCTAGGTCTACTGAATCAATTTTAATAATATTTTTTATTTAACTAAAAGGTGTTCATTTATAGACGAGCCAGCTTTATCTATTAAAATATTTCCATCTTTATGTTTTATTTTTAATCTTCAAAGTTTTTAATAAAATTTTTCAAAATGGTGGCAATCGGGCTACTTCCATTGTTACTGAGAGAAAATAAACAATAGGAATATTTAAATTTTTATTGATGCAAATTTTTCATTAAAATTTAAAAAAATACTTAAAGGTGTTGCCGAATTCGGTCGAAAAATTCATAGGGGGGATAGTATGCTTCAAGAGGACGAAAAATTGGTTATAGAACATGGGGTCGCAATCCACTTATGCAGGCTGTCATAAATACTGGGTATTTCATCTTAAGGGTGGTCTCAAATCCAAAAGAGCAACTTTCTCATGTAAGTCTTAATTTATTTTTGTTCGAAAATGTATGAAACTAGCTGGTGTTGTTGTTCAGAAACTATGTAATTGAGCTGTATTTTTTTTTTTCATTTTTTTTGCAAACGCAATAGATCTTTCAGAAAATAGTTTCAAAGTGGGCGTTTCGAACCGAATTTCCGTGCGAAGGAAGAAAGAGCACTCAAGCAAGGTCGAAAAACGTGTTTGTCACGTGATCGATATCGCTTATAACTCAATAGGTAATTGATTGATCAAAAAATGGAAAAAAACAGTCCAGTTCCAAATCGCTTCCATGGCTAGGCTTTCCAATTTTATACCTTTCCGTTTAAAAGTGAATTTGAAAATGCGTCAAAACGTTTTCCGCTTGTTGAGCAGAGCAGTTAAGAACAGCCTTAACTGAATTAGGGTTGACGGTAATAATTTCGAGAAAAATAAAAAACATTGCAATGAAAATGCAACGATATCTACCTTGTTTTGTGTGAAATGGTATAACGTCACGAAAGTTCTGGAAAAACAAGGTGCTTAAGCAATCGGTGATACCATATGGACTGGTAATCGCAGTCCAAAATGTGGAGCGTCAAATGGATACTGCTGGCGCGTATAATGGAAACTTCTACCACTTTTTTTTATTATTATCATATTTACAACAAAGGTGAAATGTCCATTAAAAGTTTTATTTTAAGGGGGCTCTGGGCTTGATCGACACCGAAAAACATGTAAACTGAGCTCTCGCTTCGAATCCATATAAAAACAGAAGTATTCAATGTAACTCATTTAAACTTTCTGATGTTTTTAAGGTACGTTTGTAGTCTTATAAAATTATAAAATGAAGTACTTCAATGTAATAACAGACAAAATACAGCAAAATCTATATAACACAATAAAAAAAAAAAAAAAAAAAAAAAAAAAAAAGGTGTCATATTACCCCCCGGCAAGATATCTTAACGGTGAATTGACATAAGAACCTAATTTTTGCTTTAAAATGATCAGGAAACTTTACTCTGTAGAATGAATTAAGGATATAACTATCATTCAAAGGAAACTTTATTAAAAAACTCTCAAATTTGAAAATTTAAAAAACCCAAAAAAAATACAAGTTTTTTTTCCTTATAAATACGCAAAATATTAAGGTATCTAAAATATATTAATTCATTCTATAGATAATGATCTTATATGCATGCAAAAAAAAAATTTAAGCTGTTCCATCAAATAGTTTGTTTTTTTTTTTTTTTAATCTTGCGGATAGTTGTCAAAAATCTAGTTTTGAGAAAACGCGACTTAAAGTTGCAATTAAATGGGTACGGCTATGAAAGTGATTCTTACATAAATGCTTATAACTCCGTTAAAAATGCAAATATTTTTATGCGGTTTTTTGTACTGTGTTCAGAAGTAAATGAATAATCAAAATAGATATTTAAAAAAAAAAAATCAATTTTTTGAAAAGTTTTAAAGCGCTGAGCCCCCTTAATATACTTCATTTTTATGAAAGTCATTACCGTCAACCAAAATTGAGTTAGTGTAGAACACCGTGCATATATATTTACCTGTATATATACTTAAACTTGAATAGATGATGTTTAAAAGATCATCAAGGAGGTCAATGGTCTTAAAACTCAAATGGAATCATTTTAAAAAGAAAGTATCCATTTTTTAATTATAAAATCTTTTTCAAAGATTTTCATTTCACCGATCTGAAATTATTGACCAAGTGACACAAACTGAGAACGACGGGAAAACGATGTCATAAGCTTACGTTTTCATTCATAAAACTGGAAACTTTACTGTAATTTCGTCAAAAGGACTTAAATTTTGGTTCCGCAAATAAAGAACTTAAAACCCCAAATCTAGGAAGAGATGCTTTTAACCCAGGAAATTTCATGATTTTAAAAGCCACTCGACTGAAGACGTGCATTTTCAATGAGAAATTTGCCAGTTTTTACTACCATTGTGTTTTAAATGAAGCAATCTGCTTTGGTTTTTCATTTCATTTTGAAGTAAACTATATTTTTGAAAGTGTTAATTTTTCAGCGAAGTTTTATTTTTCAGTAATTTGAAAAGTTACAGTTAAAATAGTATTTTGCAATTATAGTTCTAATAAATGTTTTTGGAATTAAACTAGCCAAAATAAGGTTTATTATTATTATTATTATTATTATTATTATTATTATTGCATAGGTTTATTAAAATTTCATGACGAAATTTGACAGGTTTCACCTAATTATTTATAAAAATGAGGATATTTAAATTCGCACTGTTTCGATCTGAAAGAGAAGGTACTTCAAAAGGCAGCACTGGAATGAAATGCGATAATGTTTTTGAAAAATGTATTCCGCATTTTCATATTTTAAAGCATTAGAACGCATTTGAAGCACTTTTTTTTCAAATAATATACTACATACATGTAATCAACTACTTTATTTTTTACTTATGTAAGCAACCCATATTTGTTGTAAATCTTTATTAGTAAAAGAAAATAACAGCACAGAAAGTTAAAATATTTATTTTTTTGTTAAAGGGCATCCATTAATTTTAATAACACCAGGCAAATTTCATGGGTTTTTTTTCACCTTCTCTGCCCTGTGTCACAGGTAATCATACTCCAGTGATACCCCTCCGCTGTTGTGACGTCACATTTTTTGGGAACTATTATTTTAAAGTTACACTGAAAAAAAAAAAAAAAAAAAAAAAAAAAAAAAAAAATCTGTATTTTACAATTAAATGTGCTGCCAACACAGTTGCCGTAAAATTTACAAGCTGCTGTCTTAAGAGTGCTGAAAATTTTCTCAAATATGGGCAACATCGCGTTGCTATTGGCTGCGTGGTGCACGTGACATAAAAAATTCGATTTTTACTTCACTTGTTGATTGAATTCGATTTCACAGTATCGATGCTTGAAAATTACAACAGAAAATGCAGGAAAAATAACAGCATTTTTTTTTTTCATTATAATTTTATTCAGAGAAAATTATATACTGTCTATTACCCAGTAATATAAATACTATAAAACCGCTAAGGTCTTGTGTGCTTTTAATTCAAGCTGTTGCAATTCAAAGAGAAAATAATATATATAACTAACACTACCGGAATGAAATACATAATTTTTAATGAATGATTTTTATGCAGTTTATAAACAATGCCTAACTGTTTTCATATTTTAAATGTAATATCACAACGTGTTACTGCCCCCCCCCCCCCTCTGTTACACCATGTCACACTTTGTGGACTCTCTCCCTTCCCCCGTTCCCTGGCTCTTCAGTGTGATATGATTAGTGGATGACTCCCAAAGTCCCATGAATAAATATTATTGAAAATGAATAACTGTTAATAAAAATGAATAAATTTAAATTGGGGATGTTTTGATTACAAACGAGCGTTTAAGATACTCGGCTCAAAACATATAGCTGGTTCGACTACAAGGTCAGCGACTTTTATTTTATCCCCACTTTCTTCAATTGACATATATTTTACCTCCTGTAACGGAGAAAAAAGAAACAGAGATTCTTCAAATAACGCAGATATTCCGGTAGCACTGCTGCAAACAACAACAGTACACTCACAAAAATTTGTTTATCTTTAAAAGAAAATGATACATTGTCATTATTAATTTTCAATTTAAGCAATCATATAGGAGTTAGAGAACAGCAATTAGACAAATTCAAAATATAAATAAAATTTCTAAATTTTAAAGTAAATAATAGAAACATAATTAAAGTTTCCCCTCTGTTATATTTATTTCTCCCTCACCCCCCCCCCCCCCTCTCTCTCTGTCTCTCTTTTAACTAAATACCTCTTTCTTTTGAAAGAAATTTTTACAGAAATAAAATCTACGAATTTTAAACTCTAATAAATTTAGTCTTATTACAAAATTGAAAGAAAGCATTCTTAAACTGTCACAAGGTATGCCAATCGAAAATAAATAATTGCTGAAATAACAACGAAAACATTTTATAGTGATTTCTTTTATTTTGATTATTTATGTTGTTGCAAAACTGATATTAAATCATTGCATTTCATTCAGAAATTTTGTCATTTGTTGTTGAATTCGGTAAAACTTATCTGGAAAATTTTCAACTCTTTGAGCATCCGCGCACATGAAATCTTTCGTACCTCGAGAAGAAACCTTTGACCGCTCAACCCGTCTCTACTTTTCTTGATAACCCTTATCGTTATCACTTTTATTGGAACTCTTTATCTCTCCACCTACTCTCGTACGAGGTCATACTGCATGACTGGTCAATTCAGGAGGGATCCCCGCATTTTATTACCCCACCATTAAGGGGTTATAAAATTAAGGAATGGATCGAATAATCTATTTAACGTCCATTGATTCATTTAGCTAAGAGAGGACTGGAAAGAGAATGTTATGTCACCAGAGGAGCAGGATAGAGATTTGGGAAAGAAGGGATGCAGAAATCAATGATTCATTCATTTGGAAAAAATCTCATAATTCCACTTATGCGAAGAAGTTGTGCTTTCTCAATATTTTTCCCATGAATAAAATGGTTAAGGTCTCAAAATGCTGTGGTTTGTTAGGTGGTTCAAATTCAAACTCGCAATTTTCAGACACGTTTATTTTCATCTATACACAGGACTTGATTTTCGCCAACTTCTGAGAGACCCGGGCCCTAGAGTTTGAGAGAGCACAAACCGACTCTAAAATTACCTTATTAGATAATGATAAATGTTTATTTCCAAACATGGTTAGAATTTTTAGAGGTTAAAATTATTTCAAATATTTAATAATCCGTTAAACTTCGCAAACGCATTGGAAAGTTGCGAATGTAGAAAAAAACGGACTAAAAAAAGGAGATTCTAATTAAAGATTTTCTAATTAAAAACGGAACATTTTCTGTAACTTATGGGGAAAAAAATTCCGTAAAAATACGAAACTAGAACTGGCGTCTAGATTGCCAGTACAATCTCCGTTTTTTTTTTTTTTACAGTTAGGCTTTGAAAGCATACAGTACAATTCCAATCGGCACGTAAATGGGAGGGCCCAAAATGTGTGTTGTATCTTAGGTCCCCGAAATGTGAAAATCAAGCTCTGATGAATAATGCTTGCATTCGTGATCAGAATGCAGGGAATAGAACAAATTTTTCATGTTCCTATTAAAGAAGAGAATCTTTCAGCAAAAGGTGTCAATGTTTTGTAAGTACAACGAAAGATGGACCTCACTTAGAGGGGGAAAATATATAAAATCTTTGGTCAGGGCCATGTAAAAGTGGGAGCGATAGGGCCGCTGTCCCCGAGTTCCCGAATGTAGAGGACAATAAGATAAATTTATAAAACTTAGCCATATTTAAAAAAAATATTATTGAAATTTATAATAGCATTGCATTTTCAAAAAAGCTTTTAAAAGAAATTATTATCTTGAAGGCAAATTACGCAGTTCATACGTACTGTCAATGGAATATGAAATTCCACTATCTTCATTATAAAGGACAGATGTGTCCGTGAGTAAAGCTGACATCATTTTGACTTTGGCAACACCTGGCCAATAAAATTTCCTTTACTAAGACTATACAACTTTAATAAGCTATAATATTATTTACAGAAACAATTTCAGTTTCACATCTATTCAAATATTTAAATCTTTGCAACAATTCACTATGACAGAGTTGGGCAAATTTGTAATCTCAATTATCCGCAGTGTAATTACAGGTTAATTGGATGTGTAATTGATTATAGTTACACACATTGAAACACAGAAATTTTGCCAAATGTTGGGATGGGGGCGGTTCCGATTACAGTGCTGTAAGAATTTTTTACGGCATGTAATTGTAACTATAATTAATAACATACAATTAAACTGTAATTACATTGCAGATAATTGGAATTACAAATTTGTCCAACTCTGCACTATGAACAGCTGATAGAATGCTATATAACCATCACCACATTTTCCGGAAGTTTATTTTTCTTCAAACTACAAAAAAACTTATCTCATTACCTAACTTAAATTTTCTCAGAATTTAACACATCGAGCAATAATCCCATTAATCCTATGCATATGTATAGTGTTCAGAAAGAGTTTTTCATCTAAAAATATTTACCCCCCCCCCACCCCCACCCCCCCACCCCCCCAAAAAAAACCATCGGATAAGAAAAGAATTTTTTTGTTTTCGAATACTCTAGGCCTGCAATTACATCTGTTCTCTGAAATCTTAATATGAAAATTGCATAATTACAATCACTTAAAATTAATGTTCCTAACTTGCATCATCACTGTTACAAAAAAAGAAACAAAATATTATATTAAATAAAAATAGAAATAAATCCGAACGATGGTTTTAACTTCAGTTCTAATTGATTAATGCAAAAATGAACGAAAAGTACCGTTTTAATTGATATGAAGTTCTTTATAAACTTATGTGGTTTATAATTATCATAAAGTGTATATATATATATCATAATCTACATATTAAAAATGGCACTAACTTTGATTTTTCAAAAGGCAACACCCACTTTTGATACTGTATTTGAATTTCTTGTATCCAAGCCTTCCGAAAAAAGGTTAGTTAAATAGTTTATATTATCTTTCTTAAAACTTCATCTATACTCCTATTATAAAGAGGAAAAAATTGTTTATTTGTAGGAGGTAAGCTCAGGAACTACCGAACCGATTCCAAAAGTAATGGTATCAAAATGATGGTGTTAGTCTAACTTAGAACATAGGCTATATCTTATGTCGGTGCCACTACCCCAAAGGGGGTGCAGGAGCAAAAAACGTTCTAAAAATGCAATTTTTGCGTTACTGAAGGGCCTAGAAATATGAAATTTGGAATATTAGTTACTTATAAGATATAAATTATGTCTAAGAACAGTTCTTAAACAATTCGAAATTTAAAAGGGGTGAAAATGCACAAAAAGCGTTCTAAAAAACGTTCTAAATGGTAGTTTCTACATAATCTCAGGAAATACCAAACCGATTTAAAAAGTAATGGTATCAAAATGATGGTGTTAGTCCAACTTAGAACATAGGCTATATTTTATATCGGTGCCACTACCCCAAAGGGGGTGCAGGAGCAAAAAACGTTCTAAAAATGCGGTTTTTGCATTACTGAAGGGCCTAGAAATATGAAATTTGGAATATTAGTTACATATAAGATATAAATGATGTCTAAGAACAGTTCTTAAACAATTGGAAATTTAAAAGGGGTGAAAATGCACAAAAAGCGTTCTAAAAAACGTTCTAAAAGGTAGTTTCTACGTAATCTCAGGAAATACCAAACCGATTTAAAAAATATTGGTGTCAAAATGACAGTGACAACGTTTGCTCTAAGATAGGCTATGTTTTATGTCGGTGCCACTACCCCAAAAGGGGTGTAGGAGCAAAAAACGTTCTAAAAATGCGATTTATGTGTTACTGAAGGGCCTAGAAATATGAAATTTGAAGTATTAGCTACTTATTAGATATAAAGGATTTCTAAGAACAGTTCTTAAACAATTCGAAATTTAAAAGGGTTGAAAATGCGCGAAAAGCGTTCTAAAAAACGTTCTAAATGGTGATTTCTACACAATCTCAGAAAATACCAAACCGATTAAAAAAATAATGGCGTCAAAATGATGGTGAAAACCCTTGCTCCAACACAGGCTATGTTTTATGTCGGTGCCACTACCCCAAAGGGGGTGCAGGAGAAAAACGTTCTAAATTGCGGTTTTTGCCTGAAGAAGGGCCTTGAATCGTGAAATTTAGAATGGTAGTTAGTTATAAGATATCAATGATCTCTAAGGACATTTCCTAAAAGGGTCGAAATTTAAAAGGGGGGTCAAAAGACACAAAAAGCGTTGTAAAAAACGTTCTAAATTGCGATTTCTAGCAATCTCAGGAAATACTGAACCGATTTCAAATATAATGGTGTAAAAATGATGGGGACAGATCTTGCTCCAAGATAGGCTATATTTTATATCTGTTTCCACTACCCCAGAGGAGATGCAGGAGCAAAATTAGCGAAAAGCATTCTAAAAATGTTCTAAATGCCGATTTGTCACCAATATCTCAGGAAGAATCAAACTGATTTCAAAAGTAATGGTAAGAAATTGATGCTGACAGCCTTTGCTCTAACATAGATGCTATTTTAAGTCGGCATCACTATCACCTAGACGTTGCAGGAGCAAAAAAGTGTTCCAAATTTCAATTTTTGTGATCGGTAGGGGTTAGCAACTTAAAATTAGGCAAGGTACATATTTATTATATAAATGATCTTTAAGAACAGTTTCGAAAAAATTGGAAATTTAAAAAGGGTTGAAAATGCGCGAAAAGCGTTCTAAAAACGTTCTAAATTGTGATTTCTACTCAATCGCAGGAAATTCCAAAGCTATTTCAAAAGTAATAGTTGCAAATCAATGGTGACAGTCCCTGCTATAACATAGGTTATATTTTATGTTGCTGTCACTACCATCTGAGGGTTGCAAAAGCAAAACATGTTCTAATTTGCGTTTTTTGCATAACTGAAGGGAACTTTGAAGTATGGCATGGTATTTACTTACAAGATGCATCTGCTTTCTAAGAACTGTCGAAAGAAAATTTCAAATTTAGTAAGATGAAGTGAGTGAAAAGCGTTATAAATTACAATTTTTATGTAATCTTATCAAATACCAAACCGATTAAAAAAATAATGATGACAAATTGTTGGTGATAGAACCTGCTCAAACATAAGCTATATTTTATGTCTGTGCCACTACCACCAGAGGGTTGCAGTAGCTAAAAACTTTTTGAATTGCGATTTCTGTGATACTGAAAATGCTAGAAACTTTGGCTAAGAAAAAACTAAAGGCTAGAAAATATGGCATGGTAGTTACTTATAAAATATAAATGCCCTCGAAGGACTGTCGAAAATAAATTCGAATTAAAAAGGGGTGAAGTGAAGGGGAGGTGCGAAAAGCATTCTAAAAAAGTCCTAAATTACGATTTCTACGCAATTTCAGGGAATATAAGCCAAATATAAAAGTAATAGTTGCGAATCAATGGTAACAGTCTCTGATCCTACACAGGCTATATTTTATGCCGATGATTCTACCACCTGGGGTTCACAGGAACAACAAACTCTCTAAAAAAGGCCTTTAAAAGCTCTCTAAATTACGTTTCTGTGCAATATTAGGAAATAACAAACCAATTTCAAAATTAATGTTGGCAAATTAATGGTGACAGTTCCTATTTCAACATAGCCCTTTACGTTGAGAGAGGTGGTAGGACTTGGAATTTGACATGATGGTTAATTTTAGGATGTAAGAGGATGGCTTCTAAAAAATTCAAAACTTCAAATGAATACTGAAATGAGCGTATTAATTGAGCATAAAAGTTTCAAAAGTTTCATTTATTTTCTAAATTATTATTTATTTAGATTTATTTCGTTTTATTAATTTAAGTCTCATTTCTGCCTTATGCAGTGTAACAATGATGTTTAATCAAACTGTGTTTTAAATAGTAATTTTTTTAATTATTCTTAAAAGTAATAAGTACCTTTTAATAAAATAAAATATTACCTTTTAATAAAATAAAAATTTAGTTAGTACCTTTTAATAAAAATTAGACATATAAATATCACTTGACATATTTTAAATATTACGCGAGCAAAGCCGCGGGGTTTGCTAGTTGAGTTATAAAAGAAAAATTGTCATGAGTTTGTTCATAAATTTCGAAAAATAAAGTTAAGGTCTTATAATGATACTTTTACTATAATGATACTATAAGTACCATAAACACACAATAAGATACCTGAAAATTTATTAAGAATTTTTTAAATATAAAATAAAGACACTTTACGTGTAATAAACACAGAATTCTGCACAAAGAAAATACTATATTTTTTTTATTTTACATTCTAACGCCTTTTCTGTGGATGCTTTGATATTAGGAGATAGCTCCTTTAGGATCTCGAAAAGTAAAAATTCTTTATATATCGAAATTTAATGATTGGAAGCAAATTTATACACCCCAATGTTTGATTGTATATCGTTTTATGTAAAATTTAATATAGGTCAAAATTCACAATTTCATAAATATGAATTTATAATTAAGTAAATGTTTTTAATCAAAGAAATACCTAGAATGTTTGGATTTATTTTATGTATCTTATTAAAATAAGAAAATTCAATTGGGGGATTTTGGAAGAAGTTCTAAATTAAAATCTGTCCCATGGATTTAGTATTAGCATCATCCAATTTTGTACTCTTCTAACTATGAAATTTGAATAAAAGTATATAAACTATACCGCTTTCCGTACTGCCTTAATGGAGTATGGAACCAAAAGTGGGTGCTGTCATTTGATAAATCACAAAAGTATGCAATTTTTAATATGTAGACATCCCCTTAAGACAAGATAAGTCACACACGATTATAAAGAACTTCCTTCTAATTAAAACGGTACTTGCCATTTATTTTTGTATTAATTAGAACTGAAGTTACAACCATCCTTCTGATTTTTTAAAAATGTGTTTATTTATTTATTTATTCATTATTATTATTATCATTATTATTACTTAAGGAGGAGATACTGTATACATCTTTCCAGTAAATATTGAGATATGAAAAGCGCCATCGTCGCATATTGTTCATTTAAACGTCAACCGAATATATTGAATAAAAACAATCATAAATTACAAATTTCAACTGCTAGAATATTAAGATGAAGTGAAACAAAAATCAAAATTTCAAAGAAAGTTTTTAAACTCTCAGTATTAATAAGAAAAAAAGTATTCTACGAATAAAAACATAATTTTAATCGTTTTATCACATTTGGATATTTTATGTCTGCAATTGCATATGTGCAAAAAGGCTAACAAATGTTATCTAAATTGCCACATTTCCTCCCAAAGAGAAAGTTTATCTCTCTAATGTGTAACATTAACTTAACGGTATTTCTTTCCCAGCTTTCTCGGCCATGTTTATTACCTTTATCCAAGCTCTCAAACTCAGAAGAACAACTTCGGAACTTCCTTAGAAGCAAGCTGTCGAACCAATAACCGATATCTACTGCATCCATCAAGTCTTGCAGCTTTACCCTTCAAAACCTTTACATCCGTCTCTCTGCAATTTCTCCCTACATTTTTAGGTGCATATCCGCAAATGCACTTGCCAAAAGGTAGGTGAAAATAAGAACATTTCGATAATGGAGAGGATAGAGAGATGTGGGTGGTTATTCCAGAGAAATCGCACGGCAGGTGTCCACCCCTGAACACTAAGTGCCACTCTCACATAACCATGTACTCTGGAAAGTGTAGCAATTGTTGGAAAAGTTGCCATTGATTAAATCTGTAAAACATATGAAATGTGCTATTCTGAGAAAACGTTAAATAAATAAATATGAAAAAAAATAATAATAAAAGAACAATAAAAAAAAATGCAATTTAACAAATTACAACGACCATTTGGAAAATGATTTTTTCAAAGACTAAAATTTAAGACATGAAAAATCGCACGGAGTTGATCATACATTACGTACGCCATGGATTGCATTTTTCGGTACTGTAAATTTTTAAACTTCTACGGAGCTGGGTACGCAATGGATTAAACATTAATATTCCTGGACCTATTTTAAAGGAAATTTCATTCTTAAACTTCTAAACATCCCACAATATTACTTTTTACACCGTCGTATAGAGAAAACAAAATGTACTTTTAAATGCAATTTGTTTGAAAGTTTTATCTCAGTTTGTTTCTGAGTTATTAATTAATTAATTTATTTATTTATTTGTAGTTTTTATTACTTTTTTGTCATAGTGGCAACAGAAGTATCCATGTCTGTTGAAAGTAAAGGGAAAATACCGATTACTGTATAGACCAATCAGAAAACAAATAAAATGCGAATTCAACCAATAAAACGCTTCAGATATGTTTTTGATTTCCTAACCTGACCGAGGACAATAACCATTTTTCCAAATGGTTAAAAAGAGAAAAATAAAATAGATCGTAACAAAAAAGCTCTTAAAAAATTATTTTGAATGGTATCGAATATTTTTATGAAATGTCGTTTTCTTTTTTAGATTAGGATTATTTATAACTTCGGATAATTCTAACTTTTTTCTTAGTCCCTGCAAAGTAGCATATCTCATAGTAAAGTTAAGAATCTTCCGATCTTACATGTAAAAAAAATTAGGATCACATATCATATGATATTTTAAAAGAATTTGAAAATATACTTACTCTATCAGAAATACATATTTAAGTCCATAATTAAACGACACAACTTTAAAGTTGTCTGCAGACGAAACTACCGTTCATAAAGTTGTGAAATTTTGTGAAAGACATAATGAAAGGATGGAAATTTGTTTAAGCGAAAAAAAAAATTGGTTCAAAGTTTCACCACTAGAGGGCGTTTTTTTAATTACACATTTATCATACATTTACGATAGTTTAGAAATTTTATTTATTAACTTTACCTCTGTGGAACATGTTATCTTACGGTTCCAGATTGTATCTGAAAATGATGAACGTCATGTGGAACATGTTTGGTTGCAATAAAATTTGTAAGCTATCATAAATGTATGCTAAATGTGTAATTCGTTACGTAAGAAATGCCTCTGGCGACGAAATTTTGCCCCCCCCCCCTTTTTTTTTTTTTTTTTTTTTTTTTTTTTTTGCTTAAACGAATTCCCATACATTTATTATGTCCCCTATAAAATTTTACAACGTTTTGAACAATAGTTTCGCCTGTAGACAACTTTAATATAGGGTTGTTTAATTATGGACACTCCGTATTTCACAAATAGAGAAAATATGCCTTAATTTTCTATTCAAAAATTGAAAATTAAAATGTTTTTCCCACCATTTTCACTTAAAAACAAATAATAATAGCAATAATAATAATAATAATAATTATAATAATAGCAGCAATAATAATAATAATAATAATAATAGCAGCAATAATAATAATAATAATTATTATTATTATAAGAAAAATATCTTTTTTAATTTTTTAAAAAAACTCTATAGTAAGACCAAAAAAAATTATAAGAATTTTTACTTATTTTTGAGTTTTCTAAAAAAATAAAAAAGCATATTTTTCCGCATAATTTTATAATAATAATAATAATAATAATAATAATAATAATATTATTATTATTATTATTATTATTATTATTATTATTATTATTATTATTACTTTTTAAGTTAAAATGGTGGGAGAAAATCGCAAAAACATTTAACAACAAACAACAAACTGTTTTCTATTTTTGAATAGAAAATTAAAGGCATATTTCTCTGTTTGTGAACTATTTCTGATAGAGTAAGTGTATTTTCAAATTCTTTTAAAATGTTACATTATTTATGATCCTAATATTTTTACATGTAAGATCG
Source organism: Maratus speciosus (assembly GCA_963932465.1). NCBI lineage: Eukaryota > Metazoa > Arthropoda > Arachnida > Araneae > Salticidae > Maratus > Maratus speciosus. The sequence goes on from OZ010792.1 coordinate 300,732,762, forward strand.
GAATCTTCTTATTTTTACTATACGATATGCTACTTCGCAGGAACTAAGAAAAAAATTAGAACTATCCGAAGTTAGAATAATCCTAATCTAAAAAAGAAAATGACATTTCATGCTATCACTAAGGAAAAAAATATTTTACCGAAGTTTAGAAAATTATATATTTTTTTATAATTCAAATTGATTTAAATATAAAATCATTATTATTAATTATTATTATAATCTCATAGTAATTATTATTTAATAGAAAAAAATAAAGATTGCTTATGGATTTTTATTAAATTAAACCTATTCTTTATGACATATACATAAATTGATGCATGTGTGATGATTGTAACACATATTAAAATTATTTATTATTACCATTTTTAGAGACATTAGCAAATTTCATCTATAAATGTAGGCTTGAAAACCTTAAGTATTTGTGTACTGATACTCATGAGTACTCACTGCAAGTACAGATACAGCGAGTACTTATGACTACAGTGATAAATACTTACTGTGAAATGTTTATTTTCACCACTTTTAGTTTTCTGTTCAAAATTCATAATATTAGGAATTTTAGACTGATTGATTCAGATGTTTTTATTTATTTATTTATTTGAATTAGTCTATTTATTTATATATCGTAAGATGGAAAAATTTATTACAAAGCCGTTACAAACCTGACGTTGTCAACCTGACGTTTTGACAGTCAAATTGAAATGATAAAATCCGTACGATAATACAAAAATTTAAAATAATTAAAATAAATTATTTGTGTCATAATACTTGTAAAATAAAATTAATAGTTTTGAAAAAAAAGAAAAAAGGTTTTTGTGAAATTAAAAGAAGAAAAAATATATATTTATAATACTAACTTATAAATGGGTCTTTCTATGAAACTGAAGATGAAAGCCGAATAACTCACAGCGTAAGAATACGTAAACATTTAAGCACTAAGACAAAATATAGGAAATCCGTCACGGTCTCACAAGACTATGCTCATAAGAATGATGTATGATTTAGAGATTCATGCTTAATATTATGAATGTGTTACGCGAAACTTCAAGACAAATACTTATTAGTGAAAGAGCACAGCAGGTGAAGGGATGAATACGTTTATGCATTTATAAGCCAGCAATTCAATGTGGGCTACGTTATATTATTCCAGTATGATAGATGTACTTCACGATAGAGTATTTAATCTACATACTGATGGTATCCTACGTGAGTTAATTATCCTTTATCATTCTATGTATAATTTATGGAGGTCAATGAGAAATCATCCATTTCTAAGATACACCGAAGGCCCTCCAAGCTTGTAGTTGCGATGAGAAATGTTGATGTATATGATTTACTTATTTACTTAGAGGTGATGCAGGAAAACATGCGGTAGGCTTTTAAAAGAGTTGTGTTAACAGATTACTTTCCAGTGGTATAATTCAAGTTCATCCAAATTTTAGGGAGCTTGAAATTTCCGGTTTACTTTTGTGGGAAATTGACTGATTTCATATAGCTGACCAGAATATTCATTCCACCCGCGTAAGTAACATGATCATCTATTACTCTGAAATGGGAACACCAATTTTAATGTGTTTTATTTGAAAGTATAAACTTCGGCCAATGTAAATTTTATCACTGATTTTTTTTCTTCTTTTAATGAGATCAGTCAAATTAGACTGCAAACATTCTCAACAGCTAAAAATTTATTTTAATTTACTTACACTGATTTGAATGTAACTTAGACTTCATTAATTGATTTTCGTAATTTTTTAGTTAATTATGAAATATTTATTATTCGCCGTTTCTTTCGTATGCCTCCGTAAATATTTTATTATTATTATTATTCACCTATTTTTTTTTTTTCTTATTTTACATACGTAAAAATAAGTTTAATATAATTTTTTTTTTTTTTTTTTTATTTTAGGAATGAACGTTTTAAAGGATATCATTATTATTAATAATAAATATAACAGAAAAAAATGTATACTGAGATAGTACAAAAATAATGATTTATATTTTATTTTAATTTATAATAGAAACTTTTCAATTTATCATGTGAAATCAGGTAGACAAAACACATCGTGCAACAAAATATTTCAACAGCTTTTGTTGCTACACAAAAGTATTTTCGCAGTTGAAAAGTATTAAGCCTATCCACATGACTCACTGCAATTTAACATTCACAAAAAATATTTAAATCAAAAATGTTTTAAGGCGAATTGCAACATTGTTTTCCCTGAAGCCTATCGCTGTAGCCGTAGGATTTTCCATCCTTTTTTACATAATAACTGTAAGAAGGGCGCGCACAGTTTTACCATAACTTTTTAACAGAATTTTTTGCCTTATTTAATCTCATTTTTTTTTAAATTATATATTAAGCATGGGAATTTCGAAGTGTGCAATTGAAATGTTAAATAGAAATTAACAAATCTGAAGTATATTGGTATATTGGTTCCAGATTCCTTGGAAATTTCAAGAAGTGTATGCAGAAGAATATCTATTTACTCTAAAAACGTTTTATTATGTATATGAAGGAATGGTTGGGGGGGGGGGGATGCCCCCTTCAAACTCCCTCCTGTTGTTTCATTTAGTTATAAACATAATATTCTAGCAACGCCAAGACATTCGCAAGTTAATGTTAAGCGGCTACTTCAGTCAAATGAAAAGACCCGTTCGCTAATGCTAATCCTATGGAAGAAATTTATAACGATATCTCGGTTGCATTTCAATATTTTTAAATGATTTTTTTTTTGCATTCGATAGCTGAGATCGATCTGTATGCAGGCCGTTTTTTACTTGTTCGATTTTGATTACAGATTTTTTTTATGAGCATGCTTTCAGTTTCGAAACCGGTTCCGAAAATGAAAGCGTCCTCATTAAAAATATCTGTAAACAAAATCGAAAAATTAAAAAACGGCCTTTGTACAGATCGATCTCAGCTATCCAATGCAAAAAGAATCATTTAAAAATATTGAAATGTAACCGAGATATCGTTATAAATTTCTTCCATAGGATTAGCATTACTGAACGGGTCTTTTCACTTGACTGAAGTAGCCTCTTAAACAAATGGCGCGTCTTTTTCAAATTCCTCCTTTGCATTTCAATATTTTTGTTATTATTGTTACTTTTCATGGGATAACTGAGGTCGCTATCGAATCAGGTACTTTTGCGATTTCTCGATTTTTGTTGCACTTTTCTTTTTCCTCCTGACGGCAGTTTGATTTTCGAAACCGGTTTCGAAAATGAAAGTGTCCTCAGAAAAAAAAATCGAAATTAAATTAAAATCGAAAAAATACGAAAGTACCCGGTTAGTCACCGACCTCAGGCATCCAGTGCAAAATAATAATAATAATAATAAATCATTTAAATACATAAAAAAGGCAAACGAGAAATTTTAAAAGAACTCTGTCATTGATTTAACACTGACTTACGAGTGTCAGAAGACACTCGTAGCATAGGCTCTTAAGAGGATCCTTCACTCACTTGAAAACACCCGCTCCGTAAGGTTAAACGTATGGGCAGGTTATTTTCGAATTTCTCGTTTAAATTTAAATATTTTTAACCATTTTTTTTTTTCTTAATAGGATAGATGAGCTCGATCTCTAATATGGCTATTTTTTACTTTTCCGATTTTGGTTGCAGATTTTTTTTTAATAAAGGTAGTTTCACTTTCGAAACCGGTTAACGAAAGTGAAAATACCTTTATTAAAAAAATCTGCTTCCGAAATCGAAAAAGTAAAAAATAGCCATATTAGCGATCGACCTATCCAATGCAAAAAAAAAAAAAAAAAAAAAAAAAATCTTTTAAAAATATTCAAATTTAAATGAGAAATTCGAAAATAATCTGACCATAAGTTTAACATTACGGAGCGGGTGTTTTTAAGTGAGTGAAGAGTCCCCTTCCATAATTTTTAAACAACTACACCACAATTATTATTATTATTATTTAAATTACTGTCCCAGAAAATCAAAGGACAAACGCCAAGGTAAAGCTCGTGATTTAAAATGATTCAGTCTGATAAATTCATTTTAAACCTTTCCGGTGTTTGCTAGCCACACAAAACGGTACTACAAGCAAGGTCACCTCAGCGTAGACGTACCTAAGTAAACTAGATTTGATGTAAACATGCTACTTTGATCAGATACGATAGAATTTTTCTATAGAAAGGTTAAAGTCTTGTCTTGTTTCTACGATAGATGGTCAGGCTGAAAAAGGACACCGGTGCTAACAGTAAGGTGATGAAATGTTCTCTTTTATTTGCTTGAGTGAAACAATGGATAAGTTTTCTGAAGGTCAAGGCCAGAAAAGGAGCATTGATTGTCCTTGTAAAATATACGTATTCTTATTTGTATTTATTGATTTTGATTGGACACTTATTGAAGTGATAATAATAATAATTAAAAAAAAAAAAAAAGAAAGAAAGAAAAATCTTGCGTCAAGCATAGATTATGAAAAACTTTCCAACACATTCGGAAAAGCGTAACAAAATTCCACCATTTAATAAGGTGAAAGACGATATCTGAATAAACAATTTGGAAAACGCGTAACACATTGTAAAACACAATTTTAGCAATCACCATCAATTAGCCGGAAATATATCACAGGCATGAAAGTGGGAAATGGGAAAAAAGGTGGAAGCTTTTTTCCATCTATAAAATAAGGCCAAACTGGTATAATTTAGACACATTTTAACAGTTATTCATACAGTAAAATGAATTATAACTGTGCATATGATTGTTATTTTCTTTTTGTAACTCAGAAAATATTAAAAGAAAAAATAAATAAATAACAATAAATGTATAAATTCATTAAATCAAAAAATAAAATTGGAAACAATTTGCTAAAAGTACAAATCCATCCAAATGTTATGTCTGATGAACTTATGTGAAGTATAGAGATTAATTTTTCAAAATAAATTATTATTTTGAATGATTTGTCTGTTTAAAACTTTACTTAAAAAAAAAAAAAAAAAAAAAAAAATCTCTATGCTAAATATATGCGCGCCAAATTAACCTTTACTCCAGAAAGACATTTCCAAAAATGCATCACTGAAATTATCCAGAAGTGTTTTATAGATATAATACAATATTCTATTCCAAAGAGAAGAGAGCCTTATGAAAATTTCCTTTCCCGTTAAAGAACTTAATTTACATGACTTTCAGATGCTTATAATAAAAGCTCGCCTTTAATTTGATAGTACATCAATTGAGAAAAAACTCCAAGGATTTAAGTGGACAAAATGTCTAATTATTAAGTTTTCTAGACCCCACTCCCCACCCCTAAAGTAGTGTTTTTAAAAAAAGTGTCAGTTCTCGTTACAAACTACTGATTTTTTTTTTTTTTTTTTTTTGTATCTCACGACTCGCTTCACTATAGTGTTCAAAATGAAGTGCGCTACACAATAAACTACTGTAAAAAGTAGAGACTACTGTAGTTTCAGTACTTGTAGCGCGCTACATCCGACCCCTGGACATTATTAACTCAGGACAGCCAAGATAAACAGTAATTTTCTGTATTAGTTTTGAACGTAATACACTTTGGCTTTATAGGCTTATAACATTTTTATTTTAAAATCTCAATTAGGAGGCTACTTCAGTCACGCGAAAAAACCCGCTCGCTAATGCTAATCCTATGGAAGAAATTTCTAACATATCTGGTTTGAATTTCAATATTTTTAATTTTTTTTTCATTGCATAACAGAGATCAATCTATTCTATACAAAAGCCGTTTTTTTACTTTTTCGCTTTTGTTTACAGGTATTTTTAATTAGGACACTTTCATTTTCGGAACCGGTTTCTAAAGTGAAAGCATCCTCATAAAATAAAAAAAAAAATTCTGAAAAAAAAAAATCGAAAAAGTGAAAAACGACCTTTGTACAGATCAATCTCAGCTATCCAATGTAAAATAAATAAATAAATAAAATAAATATTGAAACTTAAATGAGACGTCTTAAAAAAATTTCTTCCATAGGATTAGCATCAGCGAGCGGGTCTTTTCGCGTGACCGAAATAGCTCCTTAATCCTTTTTTGTTACTCTTCTGTCTTAACAATCCTTACTTTTAATATTTTATAACGTGTAATTCATCAAAACGTCTCCTTCCAAAAATTTATGAACTAAATATCAAAACGCTGTTAATAACTCATAATTTGTTTGATGTGTCATACTGAATAACAAACAAATAAGTATAGAGAAAAATCCCTATATATACATTCTTTAATTTCTAATTTAAATTTGGTGTATTAATCTCATAAATGTTTGTCAATTTCCTACCGTAATAAAATTTTTAACAACTACCTACTGTCTATCAGTTTCTATTACTCACTCAGTTTCTCCTGTAATTTTTTTCACTTTGAAAGATTATCGCCTTCTAACGTGTTTGCTCTTATATAATTAGCAAGTATAATAAATTTCTGGATATAGTCGTCAAAATCCCAATATAATTTTATCTTAGTGCGATAGTGGTTAATCTCATAAATATCCTCTAAATTCCTACTATGACAATTTTTTTGTGGAACTACCTGCTGCCCAGCGGTTTATCTCAGTCACTAAATTTCTCCTCTAATTTCTTTCATTCTGAAAGATTACTGCCTTAAAATTCGTTTGATATTTCATAATGGATGAATATAAGCGTAAGCGTAAAGACAAATTCCTAGAAATTCCCAACTTAATCTTAGTACGTTAATCTCATAATTATACACCAATTTACTACCGTGACAAAATTTTTAAGAACTACCTGGCTGTACATTGTTTCACTCGATCACTCAATTTCCCTTCTAATTTCTTTCATTTTCAAAGAAAAAAAAATTCCCGTAAATTTCACAGCCTGGGCTTAACTGGCACCCTCTTATTATTACGGACTACCGTTAGAAAAGTAGTAAATTGCAATTTATAGTCTCTTTTTCAAAAATGCCAACTCTATTCGCCTCAAATATGCGGCAAAAGTCAGCCCCCCCTTCTTCCTATTTTAAATGTGGGCTTAGAGCCTCCTTCAGACTGCAGAATAAGTAGAATTAACGAGCGATTTATACGACATTAATGAGTAATTTATGACAGCGGAGCGGTATAATCGGCCAGCATTAACCTGGAGATGCATGATATGCAAATGATGATGTCAGTTACAAATGAAGATTTACTGGAAACCAGATGTGAAGGAGAATTGACAATGTGGTCTTTTCCCCTGCTCTCCACTTTTCTTAAGAGTTATATGTAAATGAACTTGAACCTCAGCAAATTGCAATGCGTATTGTTCGTTGTGTGTCTTCTGCGATATTTCTAATAAATATTTTTGTAAATTACTGCTTGACATAACGTGTATTCTGAGTCATTATTGGTCTTATTGTTATTTTTCGAATAAAAGGAACTTAGATGATTACTTTCTCGTTGAGTCATTATTCGCGGTGATTACATTGTTTCGACTTTCTCCAATTTTATCATAAAACTGTTGGCGCTTTTAAATTATCATGTAATGCATTTGAGTAAATTAATAACGTGATTGGTTCTAATGTTTGATGATTTTATAGAAATTTGGACAAATTAATTATAAGGTCTCCTCTCTCTTTTTGTTTTTTGACTGTATGCAAAAAAGCTGAGGGGAAAAGTACTATTCATTAATTTTTTTCTCAGCATAGCATGATAAATTTCATTTATTTTTAATTTTTTCCGCTGACCAATTGAGGACAGAAGTAATTTACATTTAGAGGCAGTTGTAGAACAAAAGTTCTCTCACTTTTTTGAATAGTAAGCAAATAATAAAAACAGTCATAATATTAGTTTAGAATCCTGCATCGGGTTGGGTAAACCGATTTTACCCGACCCGAAGTTTTTCCGGGTCCGCTTGACGCTATTTTTTGAGTTACGGATCGGCTTCGATTCAGGTTGACTTTAACACTAGAACGCCCGGAAAGAGTCGATTCGACTCCGACCATATGATTAAATGTCAATTGAAACCAGAAATTCTTTTACAAAATAAGTTATATTTTAAAAGTGCAGATTTACCTTAAATAAATCAGTCAAATATTTTTTTTTTTAAAGTTCTGGTGTTAAATATTTTTATGAAACTTGAGTAAAATTTCCGGGCGTTCTAGTGTTAATTGTTTCGCGTTCGAGTTGGCCTTATTTTTGAAAGAAGTCTAAAATATTTCTTCTGATAAAAAAAAAAAAAAAAGATAAATTTGAAAATCAATGAATAAATAGTGTTCATTTTTCATCATTGAAGATAAAATTGATATCAGGGATATAATTGTAAGCTATTTTTCCACAATTGTGTTTAAATAGCGATTAATCTTCCTCCCATTTTGGGTTCAGATCAGGTTTCGGGTTGATGACTTTTTTTTTTCTTTTTGTCTTCATGTCCGATTGAGTTTCGGGTTGGCTATAACTTGAATTTTTGGGACTCTGAAGTAATAAAACAGTTAGGCATCTCCCTGTAGTTTAACCCGGTCCGCTACGTGGCGTGCGACCTTGATTGATGTGACCTTGCCTTTAATCTTGCGGTTACCTCCCCCATTTAAGATAGGACGCTTACTTATATCGCTTTGGGACGACCACTTCGTTCTTCGTCAATAACTTTTGAACGCCCCTGCTCATCTTGTACAACTGTTGTCCCATAAATTCGAAATTGACATCTTACAGTTGGACAGTGCTGCCACGTATTGGTATATTTGGAAACAATTTACTACTAATTTCCGACCTCTCATATCGGTTTGTGACCTACTTACTAACTTTCCCTCGTATTTAGGATCACATGTGTGCCTGGATAAATAAAAAGAAATTTACATGCATTCTTAAGCATCATTTGAATTATAATTTGCCACACCAGTATTATACAATTCTTCTTTTAACAAGTCTCATAATGTTTTTGTAGCTATCTTCTTACACGCGTGTATCATAGCTGCATCATCAAGTGCATACTCCATCTACTGGTCTGCTAGAAGCCATGTGTTATGTATGATATACTTTTTTTTAATTTAAAGCTTCTAAATCTATTTAATTAGTTATTTAAATAAATTTTCACTCAAAGTTATTATCCTATTACATTGAAATTTGAAAACATTGTTTTCTTTTCTCTCTCTTTCTTATGTTGTTATTTAAGTGTATTCATTTGATTACAATGCATAGTTATTTAGGATCACATCAGTGTCTGGGTAAATAAAAAGAAATTTACATACATTCTTAAACATCAACTGAATTAAAATTTGCCGCACCGGTATTATACAATTCTTCTTTTAACAAGTCTCATAATGTCTTTGTAGCTATCTTCTTACACGCGCGTATCATTGCTGCATCATCAAGTGCATCCTTCACCTATTGGTATGCTTCTTAGGCGACGCCTTTGCAACTGAAGGACGGCTTAAAGTGAAAGATAAAGCTCCTCTAAAAAAAGAAATAAGAAAACCAAAAAAATTTCGAAGTACCCTGATCATCGAATTCCTCTCACGTTCGAAAAGGTGGAGGTAAAGTTCCTGTAGCAATCAAGGTATCGACGGATCGTGCTTCCAATACGTAATCAAGGTGGAGGGGATACCAAAGCTTTCATAGTAGGTTTCTGAAGGGGAGATTCTGGATCGAGAAATTCTGGAGATTAATTAGCGACCGACGGGAGTTGTCGTCGGGGGGTTTGGGATTGAGATTTTGGTGGGTGGAAGGGATTTCGGCATCCTGAGTTTTATCGTGATGCGAATGTAAACAAGGTTTTCTTAATCTGAGAGGGTTTTGCAGGTGCGTAATAAGCAGTGGGAGAATTGGGAATAATTTTTTTTTCTCCCACTTCTTTCTCTTTAAACGAAAATATTTAGAATCGTGTAAAGTAAGTCTTCCGTAGCTGGCAAGTTTAATTTCATATGCTCAGCTATTTTCTCAGCGTTTATTTACGGTAGGTCGAATTTCGAGGTGACACAGAGGCGATCAAATAAATAAATGGAAGGGTTTTCTTGTTACATTCTTCGGCTTCATTTTATTGGGTGGAATAAAATAAAATAAACGCAATGAGTATTTAATGGCGTAAACTTAAACTAACTTTTCGTATTTTCTTTTATGTAAACTGCAAAAGCGAGCACTTCATTTTCAACTTTCTCGGTAGTTTTGAAACGTGGAAGAAATAAATTAAGTGGTATTACTTTCCTGATTTGAAATCATCTAGGAAAGTGAAACAAATTGGTTAAAAATAAATATGCAAACGAATGAAGGAAAAACAGCATATTTGCTGTAGCTTGCACTTAAAAATGAATATATGCATATGTTAGTAGATAAAATAAAAATAGAGCTCCCCCATCTTTCTCTTACCGTTTATACATCTGTAATTTTTCTTCTTTTTCTTTTTTTTTAAATTAGTATAATAGTTTAAATGTTATACGTTTTCAGAAAAGTAGTATAACTATGTTTTCAAACATAAAAGCCATTTTTTTCTTTTTCTTTAATTTAAACTGAATCAGAAATTAATTCACAACTTTTTTGTTCAAACATAAAATATAATAAATTTACTTCTACATAAATCACATTAAGATCGATTGTCTGAAGATTTGTAGGGTTGTAAAACTGCCAGATGTGAAAAATTAAAAAACCCTTGAAGTCAGTGTTGAATTCAGGAGACATTCCCCCCCACAGCAATGAGATATCCCGCCGGAAGATTTGAGATTTTGTGTTTTCAATGGTCAAAAAGTGCAATTTCATCCGGAACTCTATAATCCCCCACCCCCACCCCCCGGAGTCACAGAAATCCCTCCCGGAGAAAAGGGCCTGAATTCAACAGTGTTTGAAGTTCGACTATCTTTAACTAAATTTAAACAAGCTTTTACTGAAAGGTTGGAAAATATTTTTGTAATTCACTCGGATCAATATCTCAAAAATCACACTTTTTTTTTTTAGTTATGTCACATTACGAGTATGTGTGCCTGATATACTGCGCCCGAAATATTTACCAATATTCCCCAATTTAAACTAAAATTGCATTTTAATTCTTAAAATGCACTTGAGAACGATAAAATAGCACGTGAAACGCTTATTCTATTCCAACTTAAATGTTGGAATACAGAGAGCATTCACACATTTTTATAACAATTTTGACTTTCTCTATGATTAAAATTTAAATGAAACAAAAAGCCTATATGTAATTCAATTCGGAAAAGGGTCTTTTTTTCGTCTGTTTATTAAAAATATTCTTTGCTTTAAGATGTCGCTGGAAAAAAAAAAAAAAAAAAAAAAAAAAAAAAAAAAACAATGGATTGAAAGCTATGTATTTGCTCTTTCCGAAGAGACTCTTATTCAATTATTTAAAAAAGAGGGGGAGGGGGGGGAGCGAAAAGCATCATTTTAATATTTCTACACCTAAAATAAGTGACATAATTTTTAAAAAAGGCAAGAAACGTCAAAGTTTATATTTGATTGGAAAAAATATAAAAAATGCATATCCAACAAAGGTACGCTAACTGCTTATGATATCTAAAGTCTCTATCTCACGTTTTAAAAGAAAATCCAACCCCACCAAAGAACTATATCGCAAAATCTTTAAACATCTCTATCTCTATAGGAACTGTAAATAAAATTATAAAACCTGATTTAAATCTAATAATAATAATAATAATAATAAAAATATATTCCTCTTTTTTTTTTTTTTTTTTTTTTTTCTTTTCTTTACTAGTCATACATCCAAATTTATTGCTATATTTTTAGAAAAAAATGAGAAATGAAACCGGAATTGAGGCTATTCTATTTAAATATATCCCACACAAATATCTCGACGCGTCTCCAATGGATCAATGTGCATTTGGACTTTTAAAACAAGCTCTATATAGCTACATCCAGGGGTGATTCTGAAGGAAAAAAAATATTTCTGAACTTCACAGCGAATTTTCTGAAAGGATCCAGGGGGGTGGGGGGGGGGTTCCCCATGAAATGTGATCCCCTCTAACAGAAATTCCTCCCGGAGAAAAATGCCTGAATTAGAGTCCTGCATCAGATCGGGTATGCCAACCCAAATCCGCAGGTCGGGTCGGCGCTAATTGTCTTTTGTTGCCAATCGGGTTAACTTTAATTGTTTTCGGTTCGGGCTGAGTTTAGTTTCCTGCAGGTTGGGTTCGGTTCAACCCGATTTTTCAAAAGTTAGCCGTGTATTGCTTCCGATTAAAAACTATATGTATTATAATAAATCCCACATAGTTTTTTTTTTTTTTTCTGAGGTGATGTTTTCTGAAAAGACTGCAGAGCGGCAAGATTTAGCAAGAAAGGTAACTGCATACCTGAAGTTATGCACCTCGAAGCCATATTCTTTTATTAGTTTTCTTAATTTATTTTTTTACCCTTTTTTTCACGTTTTACGACGAATTTTCTACATCAGTAAATGGAATCTGGAATTCATTCAGCTATTTTTGAACTTTTTTGCGATTTTTAGTGTTTTTTCGTGTTTTGCAGCCAATTTTAAACATTCGTAAAAGGAATCCTGTTTCAAACTTTCAGCTCAATGTAGTAAATTTTCTCCTCTGCAAATTTGATACGGTTTTAGCGTTTCTTCTCGTTTCAAGGCTTTCTTTTGACATTTGTAAAAGGAACCCGGTTTCAATCTTTTAGCCCAATTTATCGAATTTTTTTTTTCGTGATCGTTTCACGATATTCACGTTTATTTTTTTTTTTTTACAATTGTTTTATGAATATACAGCACAGCATTTTTTTTAATGCGGGATTTTCGTTTTCTGGGCGCGATTCGCGCAATCTCGCACGCTATTTCAAACCCTGCTTCCTCAAAGAAAACTTTTCTCCTTCCCCTGCACTCAAGAAACTCTTTAAATCGCGACCCTGCTTCTGAGGAAGGGAATTCCTGATGTAAATATTATAGAAACACGATTCACCCGTGTTTAATATCCATTAAGAGGGTTTTACGTTAAGAAGTTTGTTTTCCATCCCAGATTTCTTTTCCCCTTTGCGCTCTTTTTTATGCCCGAATTTTAAAACTGATGGCCAATTTTTTTAAATTTTCGGAATTGACTGCTTCAAATGTTTGGAAATTTCGGACCCCTAAAACATCGGATGGTCTCTGGAAGATTGTGGTCGAGAAGTGGAACAAAATCCATCTTGATATTTTAAGAAAAGTATTTTATTTTGGAAATTAAGATGTAATGTCATAATCAGATGTCATGCAGTTCATCAGAAGACTGTCAGATCGAACATGTTAAAAAATAAAATTCTTATTTTTGTTTACATATTTCTTTTTCCGAAATCGTTACAAAAATGTGTGAATCTTATTTATATAATTTTCAAATGAACGATTCTTACCATGATATATAAGGAAGCTATAAAACTTACATCTATTAACCCTCTCGCTGCATAATTGTTTTATTAAAATGGGGTCAAAAATTGCGCAATTTTTTTTATTACATATTACAAATCTACATACATTTTAGAGTTAAAATATGTACAAAATTTTTGTAAAAGAGTTTTTTTTTTTTTTCCCCCAATACAGAATTAGATCATAAAAAAGAGTTGTCAGAAAGAGCGTCTTTTTCAGAATTTTAATCGTTTATCACCGTTTTCCGAAACAGAAATTTTTGTCTAATTTAATCGAGAAAATACCAGGCAAAATTTACAATAAAAAATAGCTGGTGGGGATAATCATGGGGAAAAGGGGGTTAATTAGACGAAAAAAATACATCTTCGCGGAAATCGCGGGTTGCCCAAAATTTGCTACGTTTGCGTTCCCCGTGGAAATCGCTGGAGGCGCAGTGAGAGAGTTAAAGGTAAATTAATATTGAAAATATGCTAATTAAAGTTCAGCAGATCACTAAAAACATAAAAATACTAATTTTTATTCGAAGAAATCTTCTCTGAAAGCTTTCACTGCACCATTAGTTTTTTATACCTTTAGGTAAGTGACCCTATCGGGAATTTCGCCAAATGAGCACTTGAGTCTAAAAATTTCCTTCTAGACATCGATAAACAGGGACTCATCTTAGTGCATCACCTGCTTACTGGGACCATAGCCAAAAAGAAACACTTGATTGAGTAGCCAGAAGCTAAACCTCCGTATGCCAGCAACATCCAATCCATCCAATTTGGTAATTGGATGTGGTTGATTGCACGTAGCAGCTGTGCTTGTGTCGTAAAAATTAGTAAGCAGTAGATTTGGATTCTATTGCAAGAATCACATCTATATAGTATTGCTTGGAATGTTCTGTTGTGATTCTTTTCTTTTGGATAGTTGACAGTTACCTTGGTGATATGTTGCTCATTTTCTGTTACTTTTTACTCAATTCATATACAGGTGTCCCAAAAATGACGTTTGCATTTGAAAAATGAAATAAAGGAAAAAGGAAAGTGATAGAAATGCACCGTTTACTGCGTTCTACTTGGTAAACCAATAAATTTTCAGTCACACAGAAATTGAAATTTAGTTACAAAATTCGCCAACAGATGGGACTTCTAAATTTGAAAAAAAAATTAAACAGGGAAAAAAAGGTTTAAAAAAAATATCTGTATGATAATGTTGCAAAGAACACTGCAAAATCTAATTACCGATATTTTAACATATTCACCATTTGCAGCAGCATCATTGTTCAATCTGTGGAATAAATTTGCAAAAAACAATCATAAACTTTACAGCGGAATAATCTCCCATGCAGCAGAGATTTACTGTTTTCATTAGACAGTCGTTTTCGAATTTTGGTGGTACACTATGTCTTTTACGTATACACACGGCAATACGCTTGAATTACGCAATCTAGATTTTTTTTTTTTCAAAACACCCATACAAAGCAACATTTAAACATATCAATGTACAAAGCAAATGTAATAAAGAAAAAAAAAAAAAAACGGTATATTCTGGTGTACAATGGCACCTAAATTTTCAGACTTAATTTTTCTATTTCAAAGAATATTAATCGTATAGCGTGCACTTCCTTCTTTACGAAGAAACCTTCGTGAGACATAAAGCAAAACATCGCTGTAATAAAAGTTTAAGTCATGTGACTGTCATCAACAGTTCCGGGTTGACCGCTTCGCTTATGCCAGGCGGCCAATTTGGTAGTTTATCGTTAGCCGGGCGCGATAAATAGCCAAATATTGTTTCATCGCCATCATGTCATCAGTATTATAATAGTCCATTTCATGCGACTGCCATAAACAATTTTTTGCGTGGTAAGTTAAAACAAAGCTTTGATGCTTAAATTAAATGTCATGGTTTATGGTATTATTTATTACATTTCTTTTCGTTGTTTTAAAAAAATAATTGCGAGTCGTAAATTTTAAATATTTCAGTTTTTAAATTAAAGTTATGTATGTTAAATAAAATGAGTGAAAGTGTTATATTTTAAATAAAATTAATGAAACAAGAAAAAATACGACAAGAAGAATGTTTGGCTATTTATCACCTGCGCCCGCCTAACATAAAAATACCGAGTTCATGATTTCTGTACAGAAACTACCGATTTGGCGGAGGATTGAGCAAGTAAAATAAATTTTTGATAAAAGTAACATGATACAATGCTTAGCATGCATTTAAGGGAGACCAAACTGGTCGCCAAAGGCGGCTAGTAAAATAAAGATTATTGTAAAACATAATTCATGTAATTTGATAGCAAAAGTCGCATTTTTGTAGTTAAATAATTATAAATGTAAATTATAAATCATTGTTTTTATGAGCTTTTCTTTTCTTCTTCTAATTTTTATATTATTTTATTCTATTTTTATAATTGGCATATAACGCGCATTTGTAAATTTCTATGAATTTTCCGGCATCAAAAATGCACGTTTCACACTGGAAAGTATGGTAATACCAAATACAAAGATAAGTCTCTACTGAGCAACTAAAATTTACTGTACTATCTTTATTACATCCTTTAGGCTCTGGGGAGAGATTTTATGCAAATATAGTCGAGTACCGTAAAAACGAACTCCGTGGAACCGCAAATATCAATCCGTTAATGTGAAATTTCATTGTAATTAAGTTACAGTCTTCCCCGTTTAAACGAATATTGACGGTTCAAGAAAAAATATTCGATTAAGCGGGGGTATTTGATTAAACGGAGAATCATAACTGTAATATTTAATACGTAGTAAAAAGTAAAATAACCATCTACGGTATATTTAATGAACGGCATGATGAATCGTCAATAGAATAACATAAATACAAATGCTAATATAAAGTACATACGCATTAATTTAATGTCAGTACATACATTTATATGGTTTACATCACACTTAATGCAGCTCGTTTGAATTGGGTCAAAACCTTGCTACTTCTAATTTACGTTACTTATACTGCCTTAAAAAATCGTTTAAAGTGGTTTGTTTAAGTTTAATTTTAAAGGAGTAAATATCGAGTCATTTTCCGAATGAGTGCACAATATCACAACTACCATCTCGAGTCTCGAAGTGACAGCGCATTGCCATTAAAACCTGGTTAACAGCAATAAGTGATGGTGGGGGAAATCATTTGACCTGTTCATTATACACCTGCCGGCCGAAATCATTGCAGGAAAAACTGAAAATTTGTTTTCAGCGTTAAAGAACCGAAAATGACAAAAGGTGGAAAATAAATTCCAGCTGAAACGTGCTTTCCGCGCCTATTTTCAAACATCGGTCACACAGTTGTTATTCGACTATGCGGGGACGTTCGTAAAAGGTATTTGGTTTAAGCGGGGAAAAAGAGAATAGAAACAATAGGAATCAATTCGGTTCCGGAGGATTCTATTCGAATAAGCGGAGCATTCGATTATTCGTGACACGATTAAGTGGAAGTAGGGGAGAAAGGACAGTTCAACCCCATAAGGGGGTGGTGGTGTGAGGAGGTGTGAGTGGGAGGGAGTAATCCACCTTGTGGATGGAGGAGGAGGGTGGAATCCACCTGTGAGTGAAAAGGGAGACTTATCCTATAGTAGGAGGGGTCTAAATGTTGGAGGGGGCTTAATTTTTGAGAGGGGGCTTTTTTTTTTTTTTTTTTTTTTCGAATCGACTTAGAGTAGAGATGGTAATATCATACTATAACATAGGTCTTTTCGAGCGGAATTATGAAGACACTAAATTTTTCGATGAGCTTAATTTTTGAGGGGTCTTAATATTTTTTTTCGAATTGATTTAGTATTAGAATGGAAATATCATACTATAACATAGTGAGTTAGGTTTTTTCGAAAGGGAGTTTGAGGGGTCTAAATATTTTAGTGGGGCTTATTTTTAGGGGGGCTTATTTTTTGAGGGGGCTTAATATTTTCTTTTCGAATTGATTTAGTATTAGAATGGAAATATCATACTATAACATAGAGAGTTAGGTGTTTTCGAAAGGGAGTTTGAGGGGTCTAAATATTTTAGTGGGGCTTATTTTTTGGGGGGCTTATTTTTTGAGGGGGCTTAATATTTTTTTTTCGAATTGATTTAGTATTAGAGTGGAAATATCATACTATAACATAGTGAGTTAGGTGTTTTCGAAAGGGAGTTTGGGGAGCCTAAATTTTTTAGAGGGGCTTATTTTTTTTTAGGGGGGCTTAATTTTTAAGGGTGATTTTTTTTTTCTGAATTGTCTTAGAATTTGAATGAAGATAAAAATGTCTTATGTTTTCTGAAAAATTTTTTTGATGCTGCCATCTGTATGCGGTAGTGCGAATTTATTATTGAAAATAGTATTTTATTTTTTTTCTCACAAGTTTTGGATAAGATTTGAACCTGCAAAATAGTCTCTTGGCTCGACGATATGTTGAAGACTTAACTAATCGAGCCAAGAAACTATGTCTATATGTTTAGATTTTAGATGTTTCAAAACAAAAAATTGTATTCCCCCTTCTGTATGTGCAAAGAGAGGTTGGTTTCTTAAGATAACTCATTAATACCTATTTTAACTGGCTTTTCTTTTAATGTGTATGATTTTTATTTTTAGTTTAACTGATTTTATCGATTTTGTGAATGAGAGTTTGATTATTTTACCAAGCTAAGGTTTCGAACCTGCGAACTCCGATTCAAATTTCATTTTTTGTAACTGATAAGCTATCCACTATTCAAACCGCGCCCCAATATTTTCTAAGTTACTTTTGAACACTCTATATATTTTTTAAATACCTACCTCTCCCTCTTTCTTATACTAGGGAAGTTAATACAATTTATGTTTAAGTTGAAGAAATAATTAATTTTTTATATTTCTTTAATAAGCAAGTCATTTTTTTAGATCGATTAGAAGGCTACCAAACGATTTGAATGAAACATTGTTTTTACCAGTATTAATCCTCTTACCTAATTTTAAAATTATACTTTTTCTTGTGAACCATATCATATTCATTTAACCGTCTGAAATACACTTCCTAAACCCTCTTATCAACGTTACTCACTATCTATCACAAACATCCGATAAGTCTAATCAGCTTTTTTCAACAGAAAATACCTAATATGTAAATATTGATAACTATTGAAGAGATTATTTCACTTGTTTACAGATTTTAAATGAAAGTTTGAAATATTTCTCAGATTTTCTATTTATCAATTATCATAAATTGAATCAACTCATAGTTTGTTATTGCAATAGATAATTATTTGATAATTCTACGCTAGTTCTAATGAATTTTAAAACTACTGCTTCACTTCAACTCATTCTTTTATACAGTTTAATAAATTTAGTTTGAATTAATCCATTGGTTTGTCATATATTTCACTGAAATAATAAAATTAATGTGTAAAACCTTAGAATGACGAATTCAAAAACGTAACGTGATGAATCATATACATTTTAAACATTACATAAAAACTTTTGGATTGATTCACTTCCTGTGAACTCCCTACAAATACTTTTTTATGCCACGTGTTTTTCTGAAATTTTTGCACCAATCATATTATATGATTTGCACTATCGTAATAATTTTTTAACATGCACCCCCTATGATTATACATAAAATTGAATGAAACGAGACTTTTTCATTAGTGTTTGATATTTGTTGAGTGTGTGAAGACGTTTTTTTCACTTAGGATAATATGGCTAGTTTTCAAGATGGACATTCTACTATGTTAAGCGATGATGTATCACGTTTGAATAATCAATAATTTTCATCAAGATTAAATGATCAAGACATGGGATTAATAGTACAACCTAAAGTAGAACCCGTTTCAGATAATGAAGCGGAATCCTCTTCATCAGAACTGGAGAAACAGAAGCCACCTTTTTTGTGTACTGTTTGCAGCAAATCTTTTTCACGAAAAGGGAATTTAAAACAACATTTGATGATTCATTCAGAAGAAAGACCATTTATATGTGACATCTGCCAAAAAGCATTCTCTAGAAAGGCTATTTTGAATCGTCATAAACTATCCCATTTAAAGATTCCTTCAAAGCATAAATGTGATTCATGCGGTGAAACTTTCTCAAGAAAGTATGACTTATTAAAACACATGAAGATACACAAGTCCTCCAAAAAGGATAAATGTATACAGCGTAGTGAAATATTCAATCGCAAGTCCGATGTTTTATATCATTTGAAAACTTCACACAGAGTTAGATCCAAAATTGATAATTCATCCTCTTTGAAAGATAGGTTTTTTGAGAAGGTTAAGCATTTTAAAAGGCAAAATGCGTTAAACATATTTACTAAAACTGTAATCAACTCTAACGAGGAGAATGCTACAGACTTTAACACATTTTTTAATAGTATTCAATCGGATGTTTTAAACGAATTAAACTATCAGATTCAAGTTAAAAGATCGATGAAATGGTATGCAAGTGTACAAGTTGTTGTATATCGCGTAACACAGGAGGGTGTTTTAGAGACTGCCACTCCCTATTTTCTTTCAAAAACTATACTTGAATTAACGAATAATAACTTATCTGAACATGTTGAGGATACCTTTGCAAAAATTATTAAGTCCTATGAGAAGTCCACCAGACGTGGTTTTAATTGGACATTAGATAAAATATTGAATTTAGAACTATCTACCTTTAAAATATAACATGATTTGAAATGTTTATACCTTTTTAAAATATGTGTACTCATGTTTTCACTATTGTAACTATTGAAAACGACGAATAAATAATGTGTAAATGAAAAAGCTGTTGTCTGTTTATTTTTGTTAGAACAACTTGTGATTTTTAATAACTCATGAAGTCGTAACGGCTTTACTTACTATTATTTTTTTCAATTTCTTATCAAATGAATAATGAGTTAATTATCTTTTATTAATTTCATATTGAAAGTCTGAAATTATCCATTGAAATATTTATTTTGCAATATTTCTAATTTATCATAATTATTTTTAAAGTTTAATATATCACTCGTTGTTTGTATAAACAACTGTTATTGCTCAATAATAATAATAATATCATTTATTACCATACCATTCTTTAAAAAAAGCATAGAACCATTAACATAATATATCATTAACCACTTTTTTAAAAACTGTTACCTTGTGTTGCCATTGAATTCTTCAAAACAAAAAAGAATAAAACTAAAATCATTATCATTAAATATCATACACCACTTATATAAAAATTGTTACTTTGTGTTGCCATACAATTCTTCAAAAAAAGAATAAAACTAAAACTATTAACATTAAATATCATATACTGTAAATATAAAAATTGTTACCTTGTGTTGCCATACTATTCTTCAAAAAAGGATAAAACCATTGACATAATATATTATTCACCACTTAAATAAACTGTTTATATATATATTTTTTTTTTTTAGACTTAAACTAAAATTAATAACATTACTAATTCTTTTAAGTGTTTATCTGTAACCGACACTGATTTTTAACGTATATTAAGGGATGTGCTGTTTCTAAACATTCAGTTTCCAACTGATTTTTGTTCTAACTGCATCTAATGTTACCTTTATTTTTTGAAAATAGGTTCTGTAGTAAATATGTTAAAAAGATCTTCCGACAAAGTGGCTTCTTCTTCAAACTATCAACGTTTAGAAGAACCTAATGACCCCACTTCTGCGAGTGAATTAAATATACCAAGATTGGAAATTCCTAATTTATTAAACACTGACTGTGGAACAATATCACGTGATTTATCCACTACTGATTACTCACCGAATGTGAAATCTGAAATCGATATGAATTTTTTTATCCCTAACTTTGGTGATGATACTACATCTTTCAAGAATTCATGCCAAGAGTCAATTTCTGTCGAGGACTATTTGAATATATTTTTCAAAGACATGAATTTTGAATCCGCTTTAACCTCGACCCCAGCTAGTAACATAATTTCCCAAGACGAATCCTTTCAAGAACGTACTATTGACCAAGAGGTTTCTGATTCCCAACCAAGCAACCTTTCTAAAGCAAGTGATGAATTACAAAGCACAACCCCACCTACGAATGTCATTCCACAGTCTAAAACTAGCAAATCCAATCATCCTATTGTATTTCGAGAAGAACTCAGTGACTGTATCTTTTTAATTTTAAAGTTGCATAATAGACAATTTCATATTCATATTCGAGAGTTTAAACGCAGTGGGCTTACTAGTGAAGAAATTCTAACGAAAAATGGTATTATTATGGATGTTAACAGCTGGTTCGAATTTTGCAAGAAAATTTTTTCATTTAATTTGAGATATAAAAGTTCCTCATTTGTTTCTAATAACATGATATTAGTGTTAAATTTTAATAATTCTATCATGCGAATTGAAAATTTAAAGAATTATTCTCACATTGACTTAAACGAGTATCATTTGCTGAAATTAAAAGAAAAAATACATGATTTGAATAAGGAACTTCTTCAGCATATATATGTAAACCATATACCAAGCTTAATTAGACAGAAATGTATCATTGGTCATATATCTACAGAAAATGAACTCATGTTGCAGTCTAAACTTATAACATGCATTGAGAATAATGTATTAACTATACTAAACCGCATTTTTGAATGTGATGGATGTATTTTTAATCAGAAATCTCAAAGCCCTCATTCCTGTTGTATACTAAATAATCGACAAAAATTTGAAAAACTAGGAGAGATGTTATTAACACTTATAGATTTAGATTTTGTTATTTCCTCATTTTTAAACGGAGTGGATTGTGTTAGTGAAAACTTTTTATCAAACATTCATGTAGAAACAATTCAAAACGAATTGTTTAAAATAAAATAAAATGTATTGCTATCCTTTTTAATATTTGTGTGCTTATTTTTCCAAAGTGTATGTTTATTTTGTTATGTCTTTTAGAACTTTTAGAACTTTTAATAGAGTGTTGACTTAAATTTGCATATGTATATAACTAAAGAAATCAACAATTCTTTAGTAATTAAAAAAATTAACACAAGTTTAAAATATTAAACTAATAATCTTAATACTATAATTTCTACTTCCTAATATATATATATATATATATATATATATATATATATATATATATATATATATATATATATATATATATATATATATATATATATGAAACTTAATTATATAAAAAAGTTTTCAATAATAATAATAAGTTTAGAAAATTAAAAAGTTTAAAAAACAAAATTAAGAAACTCAATAAAAAAAATATTTGAAAAGTTAAAAAAATAAAATTTTCAAAATTAAAAAATCTTTATTAAAAAAAAAAATAAATAAAAAATTTACAAAAGTTTAAAAAAAAAACTTAAAAAAAACTCAAAAAAAAAATTAAGTTATCAAAATTTTAAAAATCTTAAAAACTTAATACATTAAGTTTTCAAAAGTGAGTTTACCTATTCGTATATGTATACATGCATGTGACTTTCATTATGTTTTAGTTTAATACTTCTTTTTATCCTATAAAAGTGTTAGATTAATATATACTTATAAAAATATTTGTAAGTTAAATTAAAAAAAAAAGTAATTTATAAAAAAAAAATGTTTACAAAATTAAAAAAACAAAACCTTTCTAAATAAAAAAAAGTTTTCAAAATTTAAAGAAAAAACTTTTTAAATAAAAAAATTTTTTCAAAATTTAAAAAAAAAAAATTTAAGTTAAAAAAAAGTTTTCAAAATTTAAAAAAAAAAAAAAAAAATGTAAGTAAAAAAAAAAAAAAAAATTAAAAATTAAAAAAAAAAAATTGTAAGTAAAAAAAAAGTTTTCAAAATTAAAAAAAATACTTTGTAAATAAAAAAAAAATATTAAAAAGTTTATAAAATTAAAAAGTTAAAAAAAAAACTTTGTAAAAAGTTTTCAAAATTAAGTTATCAAAATTTTAAAAAAAACTTAATAAATTATGTTATCAAAAGTCAGTTCACCTAACTGTATATATATATCTGACTTTCATAATTAAAAAAGTTATAAAAAAGTTGAATTAGATTGCAAATACAAGTATACAATCAATCATATATCAATCAGTCATAGCAATTAATCGATCAATCAATTAACCAATCAATGATATCAATTAATCAATAAATCAAGCCAATCGATCAATCATATTAATCAACCAAACAATAATATCAATCAGTCATATGGATCAATAAATCAAACCAATCAATCAATCATATTAATCAACCAAAGAATAATATCAATCAGTCATATCGATCAATAAATCAAACCAATCAATCATATTAATCAACCAAACAATAATATCAATCAATCATATCGATCAATAAATCATATTAACCATATCAAGCAATCATATCAAGCTATCATATCAATCAATCATATCAATCAATCATATCAATCAATCAACCAATCATTCATCTCAATCAATCATATCAATCAATCAACCAATCATTCATATCAGTCAATCATATCAATCATCCAATCATTCATATCAATCAATGATTCATATTAATCATATCAATCGATCAATCAAGATACCGAATACAAGTATTCATACAAATAAATCACATCAATTGCAGTTCAAGTATTACAAGTTAGTATAATAACATTATAAGAAAGTTTTGAATTAATACAATGATTAACTACCAACATTTTGTAACAGCACTTTTACAAAAGCAATGTATGAATAGATATTTTAGTTACAAAAAATATTTAAAATGCTTTTGAAAGTTAACAAAATTATTTTCCAAAAATGTTAAAAACATTACAAGCTGCTAAAACCTACAATTTAACAAGAGTGGGTTGTCCTATATTTCCTTTCTATTTGCATGTCCTATATTTCCTTTCTATTTGCATTTGAGTATATGTATACGGATTCCTCCTTTTAATTATGTTCTGTAGTATACACTTAAAAAATATATATATAAAACATTAAATTAAAATATTCTTTAGTTCTTAAAAAGTTTAAAAAATTAGCAATTTTTTTACATATTATGAGATAACAAAAATTATTTTGCAATTTATTAAAAGTGAATTTACCTATCGCTATATATGTGTTTCATAAGATAAATCTTCTTTATGTTAACATCCTACCCACATTTTATTTTATAGTTATACACATCGAAACAAAAAAAAAAAAATAAACAATCTATTATTAAATTCTTCAATTTAAAATTTTAATACATACATACTTAAACATTTATATAAAAAGTAATGAACTTACCATGTTTGAACACAAAAAAGAGATGATGAGCTTATCACGTGGTACATTGTGACGTAATCAATTAGATATCACGTGCCTTCCTCGTGCCTTTTGATTGTCTTATCTACAATCAGATTGTATTATCAATCACGTGATCTAAGTGATATGAATCCATACCAAGACACTAGCCATTTTCATTTCAGTCATCGAATATGTAGGTCGTATATTTTTTTGAAAGTCTTTTATTTTGTGGAATCTTCAGCAAGATGATATCAGATATTTGCAAATAAAATCCTATTAAAATCTTTCTCGCAATTGTGAACAAAGATTAATTTTAATATTGTCTAAGTATAATCATTGATTATTCAACTGGATAATAATATTTCTAGAAGTAACTTAAATTTCTTATAAAAACGGAAGTATTTATTGCATCATTCATAGAATTCAAGTTTGAATATTAACCAAGATTTTTAAACTTTTATAATTTATACTAGTATTTAGTATATACTAGTATTTAGTAAAAACTAGTATATATTCTAGTTGGGAATCAGAAACCTCTTGGTCAATAGTACGTTCTTGAAAGGATTCGTCTTGGGAAATTATGTTACTAGCTGGGGTCGAGGTTAAAGCGAATTCAAAATTCATGTCTTTGAAAAATATATTCAAATAGTCCTCGACAGAAATTGACTCTTGGCATGAATTCTTGAAAGATGTAGTATCATCACCAGAGTTAGGGATAAAAAAATTCATATCGATTTCAGATTTCACATTCGGTGAGTAATCAGTAGTGGATAAATCACGTGATATTGTTCCACAGTCAGTGTTTAATAAATTAGGAATTTCCAATCTTGGTATATTTAATTCACTCGCAGAAGTGGGGTCATTAGGTTCTTCTAAACGTTGATACTTTGAAGAAGAAGCCACTTTGTCGGAAGATCTTTTTAACATATTTACTACAGAACCCATTTTCAAAAAATAAAGGTAACATTAGATGAAGTTAGAACAAAAATCAGTTGGAAACTGAATGTTTAGAAACAGCACATCCCTTAATATACGTTAAAAATCATTGTCGGTTACAGATAAACTCTTAAAAGAATTAGTAATGTTATTAATTTTAGTTTAAGTCTAAAAATATATATATATATATAAACAGTTTATTTAAGTGGTGAATAATATATTATGTCAATGGTTTTATCCTTTTTTGAAGAATAGTATGGCAACACAAGGTAACAATTTTTATATTTACAGTATATGATATTTAATGTTAATAGTTTTAGTTTTATTCTTTTTTTGAAGAATTGTATGGCAACACAAAGTAACAATTTTTATATAAGTGGTGTATGATATTTAATGATAATGATTTTAGTTTTATTCTTTTTTGTTTTGAAGAATTCAATGGCAACACAAGGTAACAGTTTTTAAAAAAGTGGTTAATGATATATTATGTTAATAGTTCTATGCTTTTTTTAAAGAATGGTATGGTAATAAATGATATTATTATTATTATTGAGCAATAACAGTTGTTTATACAAACAACGAGTGATATATTAAACTTTAAAAATAATTATGATAAATTAGAAATATTGCAAAATAAATATTTCAATGGATAATTTCAGACTTTCAATATGAAATTAATAAAAGATAGTTAACTCATTATTCATTTGATAAGAAATTGAAAAAAAAAAATAGTAAGTAAAGCCGTTACGACTTCATGAGTTATTAAAAATCACAAGTTGTTCTAACAAAAATAAACAGACAACAGCTTTTTCATTTACACATTATTTATTCGTCGTTTTCAATAGTTACAATAGTGAAAACATGAGTACACATATTTCAAAAAGGTATAAACATTTCAAATCATGTTATATTTTAAAGGTAGATAGTTCTAAATTCAATATTTTATCTAATGTCCAATTAAAACCACGTCTGGTGGACTTCTCATAGGACTTAATAATTTTTGCAAAGGTATCCTCAACATGTTCAGATAAGTTTAGATTCGTTAATTCAAGTATAGTTTTTGAAAGAAAATAGGGAGTGGCAGTCTCTAAAACACCCTCCTGTGTTACGCGATATACAACAACTTGTACACTTGCATACCATTTCATCGATCTTTTAACTTGAATCTGATAGTTTAATTCGTTTAAAACATCCGATTGAATACTATTAAAAAAGTCCTTCCGGCCAGTGCCGGGAGGAAGAGGTAGCTTTCAAATTCCTTATTTTAAAAAAGCCAACTTATATTATTCAAACACACAAAGCTCAGTTTAGTGGAAACCGAATATAGGAGATTCAATACTAATTTTTATCAATACTAAATCATTATGAATTAGAATTTCGCGAAATTAGTCAGCTTTATCCAAGCTGCTTTTATTTAAAGTAACTTATATTTGGCTGAGATGTTGATGTATACTATCCACATGCCTTCTTACATGGAAATAGGCGAATACGTGTGTTATCGCGTGACAAATACTTGATCGTTTCAAAATGTTAGCCATACTAGAAATTCAAAGTGCTATAATTCAACCATTTTTAAAGATATAAACAAAAAAACAAATTTTCAGAAACAAAATCTGCTCCGGAATCTTTGTATCAAGGCCAAACACATAAAAAATCTTTTTCATTTTCCAATTTTTTAATACCTCATTTTTTAAATTTTAAATTTAATTTTTTTAAATGGCAACCCTTTTGAAACAAGATGGCGACTGAAGCTGGCCAACGAACTCGGTCGAGACATTGGTATGTACTATGTACAGACCAAGTAACATCCAAATCGGTTCATAAATACGCTTGTTATCGCGTGACAAAAATCAGGTCATTTTAAAATGTCAGCCACAATAGAAATTCAAAATGCTATAACTCAGCCATTTTTCTAGATATAGACGAAATTAAAAACTGTTCCGAAATCTTTGTATTTAGGTCAAACACATACGAAAAAAATCTTTTTCATTTTCCAATTTTTTGGTATCTCATTTTAAATTAAAAATTGTTTTAAATGACCGCCATTTTGAAACAAGATGGCGGATGAAGCTGGCCAACGAACTCGGTCGAGATATTTGTATGTACTATGTACAAACCAAGGTACATCCAAATCGGTTCATAAATACGCCTGTTATCACGTGACAAATATCAGGACATTTCAAAATGTCAGCCACGCTAGAAATTCAAAATGCTGTAACTCAGCCATTTTTTTAAGATATAGACGAAACAAAAACTGCTCCCTAATCTTTGTATCAAGGTCAAATATATAAGAAAAAAATATTTTTTCAATTTTCAATTTTTTGGTACCACATTTCAAATTTAAATTTTTCTTAAAAATTTAAATGGCTGCCATTTTAAAACAAGATGGCGGAAGAAGCTGGCCAACGAACTCGGTCGAGACATTGGTATGTACTATGTACAAACGAAGTTACACCCAAATCGGTTCATAAATACGCCTTTTATCGCGTTTCAAAATTCAGGACGTTACAAAATGTCAGCCACGCTAGAAATTCAAAATGCTATAACTCAGCCATTTTTTAAGATATAGACGAAACAAAAACTTCTCCGGAATCTTTGTATAAAGGTCAAATACATAAGAAAAAAATATTTTTCTATTTTCAATTTTTTGGTACCACATTTCAAATTAAAAATTTTTTTTAAAATTTTAAATGGCCGCCATTTTGAAACAAAATGGCGGATGAAGCTGGCCAACGAACTCGTTCGAGACATTGGTATGTACTATGTGCATACCGAATTACATCCAAATCGGTTCATAAATTCGAGAGTTACAGTATGACAAAGGTCAGATATATATATATATATATATATATATATATATATATATATGGATATATAACCAATAATTAAACATAACCTACCACCATCAAAAACCGTAATATTATGAATTAAAGCTGTAAGTATATATAAAAAAAAAAGATTAAATTATTTATAAGAATTATTATGGAAGAAAAATAAGAATATATATATATATATATATATATATCAATTTTGAACGGAGGGTGGTTTCGGTGTCTGGGGGTCATGATCGATGAAAATATACCAAAATTTTTTGAAATCGCTTTCCTCCGAACGGCTGCAATAGGTAGCTTTTTGTAATGAAAGCTACCTAAAATGTGTTAAAGTCTGTAGCATTCTCCTCGTTAGAGTTGATTACAGTTTTAGTAAATATGTTTAACGCATTTTGCCTTTTAAAATGCTTAACTTTCTCAAAAAACATATCTTTCAAAGAGGATGAATTATCAATTTTGGATCTAACTCTGTGTGAAGTTTTCAAATGATATAAAACATCGGACTTGCGATTGAATATTTCACTACGCTGTATACATTTATCCTGTTTGGAGGACTTGTGTATCTTCATGTGTTTTAATAAGTCATACTTTCTTGAGAACGTTTCACCGCATGAATCACATTTATGTTTTGAAGGAATCTTTAAATGGGATAGTTTATGACGATTCAAAATAGCCTTTCTAGAGAATGCTTTTTGGCAGATGTCACATATAAATGGTCTTTCTTCTGAATGAATCATCAAATGTTGTTTTAAATTGCCTTTTCGTGAAAAAGATTTGCTGGAAACAGTACACAAAAAAGGTGGCTTCTGTTTCTTCAGTTCTGATGAGGAGGATTCCGCTTCATTATCTGAAACGGGTTCTACTTTAGGTTGTACTATAAATCCCATGTCTTGATCATTTAATCTTGATGAAAAATATTGATTATTCAAACGTGATACATCATCGCTTAACATAGTAGAATGTCCATCTTGAAAACTAGCCATATTATCCTAAGTGAAAAAAACGTCTTCACACACTCAAAAAATAGCAAACACTAATGAAAAAGTCTCGTTTCATTCAATTTTATATATAATCATAGGGGGCGCATGTTAAAAAATTATTACGATAGTGCAAATCATATAATATGATTGGTTCAAAAATTTCAGAAAAACACGTGGCATAAAAAAGTATGTGTACGGTGTTCACAGGAAGTGAATCAATCCAAAGGTTTTTATGTAATGTTTAAAATGTATATGATTCATCACGTTACGTTTTTGAATTCGTCATTCTAAGGTTTTACACATTAATTTTATTATTTCAGTGAAATATATGACAAACCAATGGATTAATTCAAACTAAATTTATTAAACTGTATAAAAGAATGAGTTGAAGTGAAGCAGTAGTTTTAAAATTCATTAGAACTAGTGTAGAATTATCAAATAATTATCTATTGCAATAACAAACTATGAGTTGATTCAATTTATAATAATTGATAAATAGAAAATCTGAGAAATATTTCAAACTTTCATTTAAAATCTATAAACAAGTGAAATAATCTCTTCAATAGTTATCAATATTTACATATTAGCTATTTTCTGTTGAAAAAAGCTGATTAGACTTATCGGATGTTTGTGATAGATAGTGAGTAACGTTGATAAGAGGGTTTAGGAAGTGTATTTCAGACGATTAAATGAATATGATATGGTTCACAAGAAAAAGTATAATTTTAAAATTAGGTAAGAGGCTTAATACTGGTAAAAACAATGTTTAATTCAAATCGTTTGGTAGCCTTCTAATCGATCTAAAAAAATGACTTGCTTATTAAAGAAATATAAAAAATTAATTATTTCTTCAATTTAAACATAAATTGTATTAACTTCCCTAGTATAAGAAAGAGGAAGAGGTAGGTATTTTTAAAAATATATAGTGTTCAAAAGTAATTCAGTAATTGTCGGGACGCGGTGTGGATAGTGGATAGCTTATCGGTTACAAAAAATTAAATTTGAATCGGAGTTCGCGGGTTCGAAACCTTAGCTTGGTAAAATAATCAAACTCTCATTCACAAAATCGATAAAATCAGTTAAACTAAAAATAAAAATCATACACATTAAAAGAATTCGCAGAGTGAGCAGTTAAAATAGGTGTTAATGAGTTATCTTAAGAAACCAACCTCTCTTTGCGCATACAGAAGGGGGAATACTAGGGAATTTTTTTGTTTTGAAACATCTAAAATCTAAACATATAGACATAGTTTCTTGGCTCGATTAGTTAAGTCTTCAACATATCATCGAGCCAAGAGACTATTTTGCAGGTTCAAACCTCCCTCAAAACTTTTCAAAAATAAAATACTATTTTCAATAATAAATTCGCACTACCGCATACAGATGGCAGCATCAAAAATTTTTTTCAGAAAACATAAGACATTTTTATCTTCATTCAAATTCTAAGACAATTCAGAAAAAAAAAAAAAAAAAAAATCACCCTTAAAAATTAAGCCTCCCTAAAAAAAATAAGCCCCTCTAAAAAATTTAGGCACCTCAAACTCCCTTTCGAAAATACCTACATCTCTATGTTATAGTATGATATTTCCATTTCTACTCTATGTCGATTCGAAGAAGAAAAAAAATTAAGCCCCCCTAAAAATAAGCCCCACTAAAATAGTTAGACCCCTCAAACTCCCTTTCGAAAGCACCTAACTCACTATGTTATAGTATGATATTTCCATT
The DNA here is from genome assembly GCA_963932465.1 of Maratus speciosus. Taxonomy (NCBI): domain Eukaryota; kingdom Metazoa; phylum Arthropoda; class Arachnida; order Araneae; family Salticidae; genus Maratus; species Maratus speciosus. Next base: position 300,763,633 of record OZ010792.1, read on the forward strand.
CTAATACTAAATCAATTCGAAAAAAAATATTAGCCCCCCTCAAAAATTAAGCCCATCGAAAAATTTAGTGTCTTCATACTTCCTCTCGAAAAGATCTATGTTATAGTATGATATTTCCATCTCTACTCTAAGTCGATTCGAAAAAAAAAATTAAGCCCCTCTCAAAAATTAAGCCCCCTCAAAAATTAACCCCCCTCCAACATTTAGACCCCTCCTACTATAGGATAAGTCTCCTTTTTCACTCACAGGTGGATTCCACCCTCCGCCTCCATCCACAAGGTGGATTACTCCCTCCCACTCACACCTCCTCACACCACCACCACCTTATGGGGTTGAACTGTCCTTTCTCCCCTACTAGTGGAGAGGACTGTACATGTCGATAAAGCGTTTATTCCCGAAGAATTCTAAAAATTTCCTTATAGTCGGTATTTTTTTCAATTCCTACTATTAGTTCACCCTCTCCCTAAATTTATTTATTTATTTATTTTTTTATATATTTTGTTCAAATTTTCAATCGTTAATAAAATACTTATTATTCATGCTATCAAGTTGAAATAAATTTTTGTTAACTTGTACTGGATGACAATTGATGTTAATACAGTTTTTTCAAATTTTAATTCATTAATTAAATTTTAATTAATTAATTTTAGTTTTACATGGGAGACAAAATGGCGGCCATTGGTTATTGAAGCATTTATTGCATCGTCATACCTATAAGGGCGGTTACCATAGGGGGGACCCTGTACTGTCGCCAAATACCGCCAAGTTTGTCGCCAACTTGGCGACATATCGCCAAATTTGGCGACCAAAATGAGTCGCCAAAAGTGACGCCAACTTGGCGATATCTCTAATATTTCGCCAAATTCCCATAGACTTCCATTGTAAACCGATAGGGATTACTTGCTCATAGAAAATCAACAAATTGAGATATTTTAATGCAACAAAAACTAATATTAGCATGAGAGATTACATTAAATTTTTCTTTGATGACCTCAGTAGGAATTGACTTTAAAAACAAATTTTTTATATTACTTGTTCTATAGGATTTCGCTCTATTAAAATTCAATTGTAAACATATTTATGTCATTACATACTTAAAAATGAAACTGGATGTGCCAATCCCAAAACTTTCTTGTCTCACACATCTTAATATTTCAAAAAGTAGTTGCAAATGTTAATACTTCAATATTATTAGTTCAATACTATATCATAACTTTGACTTTCATCTTAAATTTCTGCTTCAGTCAGTTAATCGGAGTGAAAAGGAGTTGATCTCAATCATGATATTTATTAAAATGAATAGATTTTCGTTATTTTGTTGTACATCAGCCGTTTGCGAATAGTCGGGTTAGCAGGATGTGAAGTTCCGATCGCTGCACGAGGCGCTGATGTACAATAGAACTACGGAAAATCGAGATAATTATACAAAAATCGCTATGATAGCGCCTTCTTCTGGCGGAATACTTCGAAATTGAAGGAAGACCGGCTTGCCATAGCCAAAAACATGAATGTGAAATTTGGTTCAATTCTATGCATAATTTTATACACTTTTCTATGGTACAATAATGAAAATGGCACAAAATCGCTGTTACAGCGCTCCCTTCCGGCGGAGTATTTCCAAATTGAAGGAGAACCTATGTTGGCCATAGCCAAAAACATACACAAAAAATGTGATTCAATTCTAATGCATAACTTCATCTTCCATACACTTTCCGATGATACAATGGCGACACACGGACAGACACACATTTTGTATAAACATGCTTTTTTGGGTCTCTCTGAACCCTGAAACGTGTAAATCCGTCAAAAACCGGAAGTCGAAAAAATGTCGATTACAATGCTTTCCTCTATTGAAGACAGAAGAAAGTAAAAAGACAAATTATTTAAGAAATGATTGAATTCGGTATATAAGAAATGCTGTCTGAATAAACTTTCTCGTATTACAACTAGTGCTTTATTCGAACAGTTAAAGAAGATAGCAAGTCTGAAGTCTGCTGTTTAGTCTACCTGCGGATTTTTCCATATTCAGTGGAACGCATAGAAAAACAAAATAAACCGCACTTAAAAGAATCGTAATTTCTGAGAATCAGTAATCGAATACTTTCACAAGAGGTTTCAGTTCACCTGAGTTAGCTATTCTTCTGTCAATGATGCAATGCACTGTCTGATTCTTCAAATATGAAAGTTTTTAAAAAGTGAAACTAAATTCAGAAATTCTGCCATATTTTAGGTATGCATTTTATTTTTAGAATCTTGCATAACTAAACGCTAAGGTATATGGTTATAAGTTACAAAAACTTTTCTCGTTGTATATTTATATGTAAAAGAAAAGTTTTTAACTAGAAAACAGGAATTCTGCTTTTTCAGAATTTAGTGTCGCCCCAGATGAAGAAAAAAAATATATTTATATACAAATAGTAGAAAACATTTCAATTTTAAGACTTAAAGCACACGCTTTTATTTTATGTAAAATGACGCTATTCCCATCCGCTTAAGAATTACATATTTACCATTCACTCTTAAACAGATACAGTAAAGTATGCATAGAACGTCACTATCGCGAAATAATGCACAAATGAAGCAAAAAGATGCCATCGACCATGAAACTCGACAAAAAAAAAAAAAAAAAAAAAAAATCGGCTATCTCATGATTCATATGCCATCATTTGTTTATAACATTAATATAGATACTTAAAATTAAATATAGTTTATAATAGCTCCATGTTTTATTAGGAAACATCCGCTTATATTTTTTCAAAATAGCACGTATTTTAATTACATTTTTTTCGGTTGTTATGAGAAAATGGCAACAAAAATATATAATTACTATTTTTCCTTTATTTTCTACACTAATGGAGTTTTTTCGTTGCCAATATTAAGCAAATGGCTCTAAAAACTACAAAAAAAAAAAAAAAAAAAAAAAAAAAAAAAATAAGAATAAGAATAATAATAATAATAATAATATTTCAAAAATAAATTGAGATGCAGTTTTCGAACGAATTGCATTAAAAAGTACCCTTTCCCCCCAATACGACGGTACAAAAATTGAAAATGTGCGATGCTTAGAAGTTTAAAAAATTGCTGTAGAGTATTTAATCGTACAATGATACATCTGCTTTGTTTTACGGCTGGCTTATGCAACGTAACGTTATTTTTTGGAGACGACACAAAATAAGCTGGGAGAAAGAAATAGCATACCAGGGGCTAATAAAGTGCACCAGTGTGCACTAGAGGTCTGCACCGGCCCGGGCTTGGCCCGAGGCCCGTACCCGGCCCGGCGGAATGAAGGCGAATTTTCCAACGGGCCGGGCCGGCGGAATTAGGACAATTTTTTCAACGGGCCGGGCCGGCAAAAAAAATTGAACGGGCCTGCAGGGACGGGCCGGGCCGATAAAAAAAATTAATCGGGCCTATCAGCCCGATATAAGAATTCAAGCGAAGCAGATAAAATACGAGCCATTTTCAATGAATATGATTTTCTCGAGAAGTATAAATGTGCGTCACGAGCCGATGCGAGTTTAACAACATCAATACAGATATGTAACATGTCCATCGTAGAGATCGGCATCGTACAGTTACAAGATGTCTGATTACGGGTTTAATTTTTTTTTTCAGCAGACTCGTGCCGGGACGGAACTGGTCTTAATCGATCTCAGGATGTGTAGGACAGGCATTATGTTTTGTAAAAGTATTAATAGTGATAATGAACTTCTGTTAACAGTATCTTTGGAAACATACCTTAAGGGGTTCTCATATTCACTGCTCAACAATGCGAAACTTTCAAACACATTTTCTGACTCATTTTTTACTATAAAGGCATAAAATTCACAAGCCTGACTATTGAAGGCATTTGGAAACGAATAGCTTTCTCCATATTTGATAAATTACTTACAGAGATAACAGAGATTCTTGTCATGTGACTGTACGTTTTTCTCCTTTCCTATGCTATCGCTTCCGGAAATTCGATTCATAATGCTAACTTTCGCAGTATTTTCAGAGAAAGATATCTTGCTTTTATCTATGAAAAAGACGGCATTTACATAATTTCTGAATAAGAATACCTGCCAATCTTACGCGTTTCCGAAAAGAAATGAATTCTCAAATGTGTCGAAATGTAACTTCTTTCGATTTGAGAAAAGCCTTAAAAATGAGAGAAATATTTTCGCAAATCTACTTTTTATCATACAGCTTCAAAAGGTATCATGTTTTTAATCCTTTATTCTGAACTACATTAACTTTTTAATGAATCCTTATTGGAATTTCGAAATGTCTGTAGAGACGATGACTAAAACTCTGTGTAATCGTTAATGTTTACTATTTTGTGTTTTCTGCTTTGCGAACACATAGTAATCTTAAATATACTGTAAAATTTTCCCATAAATATGTACGTTAAAAGAATCTTTATTGTATGTCGGGAAAAAACGGATTTTTTTTTTTTTTATATTGAATCGGGCCGGGCCTGTTTCCACTAATTTTTGTACGGGCCGGGCCGGGCCGAGAACTGTAAAAATGCAAACGGACCGGGCCGGGCTCGGGCCGAACTTTCAATTTTTACTCCGGGCCGGGCCAAGATAGCTTTCGTTCGGGCCGGGCCCGGGCCCGGAAATTCCGGCCCGTGCAGACCTCTAGTGTGCACATACATGCTGAAACTCACGCACATATTCAAATCTGCATTCTCGTTATAAATATGAGAACATTTATAGACCGGAAGGTGACTGCACAGACCGTCACCTCATCAAGTTGGTTAAATTTCAAGATTAGACAGAACTCGATTAGTATATTAAAATGCAACTGGTCTGCCAAGTCATATCTTAGTGGAAACCACCTGCAGAAACACTATTTAGTGGTTGATCCCTAAATTTATCATTGCGTTTTCCTGCACCCAAACGTATGAGAACGTGGAGGACTAGGAGCAGGAAAACGCATGGGAATTCTACCAATCACCCACTAAAATTGGATTTGCAGGTATTTTCCACCAAGATATGACTTGACAGACCAGTTGTATTTTAATATGCGTATCGAGTTTTAATTAATCCTAGAACTTAAGGGAACTCTTCACTCACCCACTAAAATTGGATTTCCAGGTATTTTCCACCAAGATATGACTTGACAGACCAGTTGTATTTTAATATGCGTATCGAGTTTTAATTAATCCTAGAACTTAAGGGGACTCTTCACTCACTTGAAAATACCCGCTCCGTAATGTTAAATCAATGGGCACGTTGTTTTCAAATTTCTCGTTTAAATTTTAATATTTTTAAACGATTTTTTTTTTTTTTTTTTTTTTTTTTTTTTTTTCATAGGATAGCTGAGGTCGATATTTAATATGGCTATTTTTTACTACGGTAGCAGATTTTTTTAGTAAAGATACTTTCACTTTCAGAAACGGTTTCGAAACTGAAAGTAACTTAAAAAAAAAAATCTGCAACGAAAATCGAAAAAGTAAAAAAATACTCATATTAAAGATCAAGCTCAGCTGGTTCTGCACGAATTTTGAAATAATAGCCCTTTTTACTCCTAACTTTACCTATACTTCGCACTCACACGCTTATTTACATAGTTTCCTTTTTATTGTATAATTATATTAGAGAATGTAATTTAACAGATAAACATTAAATGATATCCTTTTTTATCTTTATAAAAAAAAAATAATAATCAAACATTTTATTGATAAACTCCATCAACCTGAGCGCATTCGATGCCAAATTTAAAACAAAATGAAAATGAAAATGCTATAATTATTACTCTTTTCATATTTTTTCATCTACATTATATAAACGGCTCCTTCAATAAGTAGGGGAGACCGGGGCTAGTAGGCGCAGTTTTTAGTTATTGATTTTTATAAATTTTTTGTTTAAGTTGTTTTACAAACTTTAACTGCACTTTTACAGAACAGACATTTGGCTATAAATACACGGAGTTTTGAGTTTGTAGCTCTTGCAGTTTATATTTAGCGGACGACTAAAGTGAAAGAAAAATTGTGCGCCAACCTACCCCGTCACGGGGTAAGTTGGCACACGCTTTATAAAAATTTAAATGAAACTCAAATAAGGCACGCAGTTAAGATAAATCAATTTCATTATTACCAGTAACTTTAAACAAAGGCGCTATCGCCGCACAATGTAAATTCTAAATTATACAGACATAAAAATAATGAATAAAACATTAACACTGAGTAACTTCTAATCTTACTCAATATCATAATCAGAGTAACAGTTGTCGCAAATAAAAAATCGAGTGTCTCCGTTTGGGCAAACCCCATGTGCCCAAAATCTTGCATTACAACCACTTTTCACTGTGTTTGTTGTATTTCAACCTACCAGCACACACCAGACGCCGAGCCAACTTACCCCGTGTTCAATGCGCCTACTAGCCCATAATAAATTTCTTCACAAAAGGGAGACGTAACCTTCTAAACATAAATAATCCAAGTAAATCACATATGGGGTAGGTACAGTGAATCATACATTAAGAAAAACTGCACAAGTTAAATCGCAATTATTAAGATAAGTATTAGAAATTAGAAAAAGAATGAAGCAACAAAAAATGACTTTTGAGTGCAAAAAACAGAAAAATCTTAATAAATGTCCACTGCACGTAGGTAACGCTGCAAAACTACAATGAGGATTGTAAAAAGTAAGAAGAAAGGTACTCTGTGACTGGTTGCGCATATATATATATATATATAATATATATATATATATATATATATATATATATATATATATATATATATATATAGTCTAATTTTAAATTCTATTAAAGTATTTTGATTACTGTTAAAAATTATGATGAACAATCCGAATTCAGATTCGAGTGAAGCATACCTTGCGGACTTTTGCGCCTGAGTAAATGGATTATTAACTCTAGTTTCCTATATGCAACAATTGTTTGTTGTACTGTGTAATATCACGCCTTAAAGTTTGTCCAATCACCCTGTATAGTACCTGAACAAGAGATATATATATTTTAAATCCCAAGTTACTTGCTTACACAGAATTGATAAATGCAAGAAATATTACTTTAATTCTTTAGTTGTAAAAAAAAGAAAGAAAAACCAATGAAAAATTAAACCACAGTTTTATAATATACTCTGGATAAAACTCAAATTTTCATTTTTAATTTCTACCGAAATATAACAAGTCGGATTAAATTTGAAAAATTATAATTCTTTTCATATCTCACGTAACACAACTAAAGGAAATGCAAAATAATCAAATGTAACCAATTTAAGTGTAGACAACAAACAAAATTCATCATCATTAATAATATAATAAACATTACACTCAATTCCTCTGGACCATTTTTCTATACCCTTTTCTTCTGTTTGTTTGTTTGTTTATTTGTCTGTTTCTTTAATGCATTTCTCATCAATCAGGAGAAAATTCAACGACTATATATAACTTTAACATAATTTAATTTTTAGCTGTCATTACCAAATTCAGAATAAAATTTAATGTTTGATTGTAAATTTCTGCCAAAAACATTTCTATTTAAATTTCAGGGATTCTAACTATTACCTTGTTAATCTTACTTAACATAACAAAAGAAAATAAAAGAAATTCAGAAAAGGACGCCCTTCAGCATAAAAAACAAGAAAAGAAAGGAAGAAAACATCCGTAATAGATGGACCAATTTATGGCATACGAAGTTTTATATTGCTTTTCCTATAACTGTTTTATTTATTTATTTCTCATTCATGAACGAAAAATTAAACACCCGTTTTATAATTTTCTATCATAAACTTATCCGGGATAAAATTGAACATTTAATTTTAAATTTCTATAAAAGTCTAAGAAATCAATTTCATTTCGATAAATTGTCATTTTTTCCACACCTTGTCAATATCATGTGACACACAGGGAGAAAAAAGGAAAGAAAGAAAAAGAAAGACGAAAAGTCTCAAAAATGACCCACTTAAGCATACACAAAAAAAAGTCTATCATCCGTAATAAATAGACCAATTCATGGCACAAAAATGTTGATATCCCAACCCCCTCTAATTGTTTTATTTATTTATTTTGAATGCATCAACGAAAAATTAAACATCCTTTTTATAATTTTCTATCATAAATACTTATCCGGGATAAAATTGAACGCTTAATTTTAAATTTCTATAAAAGTCTAAGAAATCAATTTCATTTCGATAAATTGTCATTTTTTCCACACCTTGTGAATATAATGTGACACGCAGGAGAAAAAGAAAAAGAAAGATGAAAAGACTCAAAAATGACCCACTTAAGCATACACAAAAAAAAAAAAAAAAAAAAAAAAAATTCCGTAATATAGATAGACCAATTCGTGGCACAAAAATGTTCATATTTCCCCCCTCTAATTGTTTTATTTATTTATTTCGCATACATCAACGAAAAATTAAACATCCGTTTTATAATTTTCTATCATAAACTTATCCGGAATAAAATTGAATGTTTAATTTTAAATTTCTATAAAAGTCTAAGAAATCAATTTCATTTCGATAAATTGTTATTTTTTCCACAACTTGTGAATATCATGTGACACACAGGACAAAAAATAAAGGAAAGAAAGAAAAAGAAAGACGAAAAGACTCAAAATTGACCCATTTAAGCATACACACACACACAAAAAAAAGTCTGACATCCGCAATAGATAGACCAATTCATGGCATAAAAATGTTCATATTTTTTCCCTCTAATTGTTTTATTTATTTATTTCTCATTCATCAACGAAAAATTAAACGCCTGTTTTATAATTTTCTATTTTAAACTTATCGGTAAAAAATTCCAGGTTTAACTTTAAATTTCTATAAAAGTCTAAAAAATCGATTTCATTTCGATAAATTGTCATTTTTTCCACACCTTGTGTATCATGTGACTCACAGAAAAAAGGAAAGAAAAGAAAGAAGAAGAAAGGCAAAAAGTCTCAGAAATGACCCACTTAAGCATACACAAAAAGAGTATCATCCGTAATAGATAGACCAATACAGGGCATAGAAGTGTTCATATTTTCCCCTCTAATTGTTTTATTTATTTATTTCTCATGCATCAACGAAAAAATAAACATCTGTTTGATAATTTTCTATCATAAACTTATCCGCGATAAAATTGAACGTTTAATTTTAAATTTCTAATAAAAGTCTAAGAAATCAATTTCATTTCGATAAATTGTCATTTTTTCCACACCTTGTGAATATCATGTGACACACAGGAGGAAAAAAAAAGGAAAGAAAGAAAAAGAAAGATGAAAAGTCTCAAAAATGACCCACTTAAGCATACACAAAAAAAAAAAAAGTCTATCATCCGCAATAGATAGACCAATACATGGCTTAAAAATGTTCATATCCCTCTAATGGTTTTATTTATTTATTTCTCATGCATCAACGAAAAATTAAACACCCGTATTATAATTTTCTATCATAAACTTATCCGAAATAAAATTGAACATTTAATTTTAAACTTCTATAAAAGTCTAAGGGACTATGCATATGTAACGTTATCATTTTAGGGGGGAGGGAGGTTGGGCTCATGATATCGTAAGATATCTCTAGGGGGAGGTGGTTGTCTTTTGATATCGTTATAATTTTTAATCCAACCAAAATTTTCTTTTTTTGTTTGTAACTTATTTTTTACAACAAAATAATCTGTTGTAATTTTTCAGTCTGTTATATATTTTTCATGGAAATACAAAGTTATTATTAAAATCATTAAATGATTATAAAATTATTTAATTCCAAAATATGGAATACCCCAAACTTTGGCATTCCTATTCTTCTGTCATATGCGTATGAATATATAATCTGCTATTCGAGAAACCAACTCTGAAGTAATGATTGAAATGATACTTGTTGTGTTTACTAGTAAATAATTGAGAAAGAATGTTGTCCACCTGTGTTTTTGATAAGGAGTTCTGTCTGCCCCTCACCCGTATGGGGGCAAGCGCAAGAAGACATTATGCCTGTTGAATGCATTATGTAACAAAAAACCATTATTAGATACTTTTAAATAGAATCTATTTCTTTTAAATGTTATTTGATATAAAGTTATTTCATGTACAAAGTTACATGTGATTGATTTCTCTTCATTTGAATTAATAAAGTATGCGGAAAATAAATTTATAACAAAATCTGTATAATACTCCAAACAAAAGAAAGAAAATTCCAAAAATGAAAAATTGATTTTTAGATATTGATAACGATATCATTACGCGGGGGAGGGGGGGGGGGAGAGGAGGTCCAAAATTACCAAAAAGTATTTATAACATTACATATGTATAGCCCTAAGAAATCGATTTCATTTCGATAAAATGTCATTTTTTCCACACCTTGTCAATATCATGTGACACACAGGAGAAAAAAAAAAGGAAAGAAAGAAAAATAAAGACGAAAAGACTCAAAAATGACCCACTTAAGCATACACCAAAAAAGTCCATCAGCCGTAATAGTATAAACACCTACACTTTATTCCTCTTGACCATTTTTCTATTTCCTTTTCCTCCATCTCTTTTGTTTATTTATTTCCCATCCCATTTCGCTCAATGACCTCATTACCAGATTTAATTTCTTGGGGATTCGATCTTTTTACACTAAGATTTCTTTTCCTCTTTTTATTTTTTTTTAAATGAAAGACAGTTACACGGAAATGATAAGGAAAGGCGGCTGATGACAAAGAAAATGAAGTAAGTTGTTTAAAATAATTACCGCGTCCCGAATTTAAATAGACACCAGAAGTATAAAAAGATAGTTTTAATCCATCTATGACTTGTTGAGCCATCAGTTTCGCCGTATCTGAACGAATGAACGGTGTACGTTATAAATTGCTCTGAAAAGAGTATAAAAAGTGCCGTGAATTTTATCCAAAGGTTTGAATGGATAAATTCATTGAACTAATCTTTAAAGATTTAATAGCTTAAAAGACAAACAGTATCATTTAGCTAAAAGTAAATAATGCAGTTTCTTTTCTTTTTTTTTTTTTTCGTCTTTAACAAAGGAAGTTCTAAGTTGCATTGTCGCAAGTTTAAAGAAATTTTTATTTAAATAAATCGGTTTTCTCTCTTTGTTTGTTTAGAGTAAATTCAACGTTTAGTGAAAGTTCCATCAATAACTTTTATTATAGATTTTTCTGTTATTTTTCCACAAACAGTAACTTAGGATGTTTTATACTTCAACAATATCTATACCATAATATTATAAAGAGGTAAAAATTGTTTATTTGTAAGAGGTAAGCTCTGGAACTACCGAAACGATTCTAAAAATGCAATTTTTGTGTTACTGAAGGTTCTAGAAACATAAAATTTGGAATGGTGTTACTTATAAGATACTAATGATCTCTCTAATCTGATGATCTGAAGGACATATCTTTAAAAAAAAATCGAAATTAAAAAGGGGTGAAAATCCGCGAAAAGCGTTCTAAAAAACGTTCTAAATGGCGATTTTTACGCAATTTCAGGAAGTACCATACCGAAATCAAAAATAATGGTGTCAAAATGACGGTGACAATCCTTTCTCCAAAATAGGCTACATTTTATGTCAGTGCCACTACCCCTAAAGGGGATGCAGGATCAAAAAAACGTTCGAAACTGCGATTTTTGTGTTACTGAAGGGCCCAGATACATGGAATTTGGCATTAGTTACTTATTAGATATAAAGGATCTCTAAAAACATTTCTTAAAAATTCGAAATAAAAAAGGGGTGAAAATGCGTAAAAAGCGTTCTAAAAAATGTTCTAAATGGCCATTTCTACTCAATCTCAGAAAGTACCCAACATATTTCGAAAGTAATGGTTGGAAATTGATGATTACAAACCTTGCTTTAACATAGGATCTATTTCACGTCGGTGTCACTAACCACCTATGGGTTGCAGAAGCAAAAAACGTTCTAAATTTCAATTTTTGTGTTACTGAAGGTCCTAGAATCCTGAAATTAGACAGGGCAGTTATTTATAAGATACAAATGATCTCTGAAAACTTTTCCTAAAATATTGAAATTTAAAAGGGATGAAAATGGGCGAAAAACGTTCTAAAAAACTTTCTATATTGCGATTTCTACGCAATCTCAGGAAGTACCGAACCAATTTAAAAAATAATGGTGTTAAAACGATGGTGACAGCCCTCGCTCCAACATAGGCTGTATTTCATGGCAGTGCCACTACCCCAAAGGAGGTGCAGGAGCAAAAAACGATCTAAATTGCGTTTTTTTTTTTAATACTGTTGGGGCTAGCAACTTGAAACTAGGCATTGCACTTACTTATAAGATATAAATGATCTCTAAGAACATTTCCTAAATAATTCAAAATTTAAAAGGGGCGAAAATGGACGAAAAACGTTCTAAAGAACGTTCTAAATTGCGATTTCTACACAATCTCAGAAAGTACCCAAACTATTTTAAAAGTAATGTTGGAAATTGATGATGACAGTCCTTGCTCTAATATAGGATCTATTTCATGTCGGCGTCACAACTACCTTCCGGTTGCATTTGAAAAAAGTTCTAAATTGTGATATTTGTGATACTGAAGGGCCTAGCAACTTGAAATTTGGCATGATAATTACTTATGAGATGTAAATGCTCTCTGAGAAGAGCTCCTTAAAAATTTTAAATTTAAAAGTGGTGAAAATGAACGAAAAACGTTCTAAAAACGTTCTAAATAGTGAGTTCTACGCAATCTCAGGAAATATAAACCGATTTCAGAAGTAATGGTTTCAAATTGATGGTAACGGTCCCTGCTCCAACATAGCCTATATTTTACGTTGTTGTTACCTCCACCCGGGGGTTACAGGAGCAAAAAATGTTCTAAATTGCGTTTTTGTGTTACTGAGGGGGTGTAACCTTTTAAATTTGGAATGGTAATTACTTCAAAGATGCAAATGCTTTCTAAGAATTGTCTAATGAAAACTCCAAATTTAAAAGGACGAAGTGAGCCAAAAGCGTTCTATAAGCGTTCTAAATTACGATTTTTATGCAATGGTATTAAATACGAAACTGACTTCAAACATAATAGTTGCAAATTGATGGTGATAGAACCTGCTCAAATATAAGCTATATTTTATTTCGGTGCAACAACCCCTAGAGGGTTACAGGAGCAAAAAACTTTCTAAATTGCTATTTCTGCGGTACTGAAGGGACTCTAAATTTTAAATATAGTGCGGTAGTTACTTATAAAATATAAATGTCCTCTAAGAACAGTCGAAAATAAATTCGAAATTAAAAAGGGGTGAAGCGAAGGGAAGGAGCGAAAAGCATTCTAAAAGAGTCCTAAATTACGATTTCTATGGAATCTAAGGAAACAACCTAATAAACCGATTACACAAGTTATTGGTTGCGAATCAAAGGTGATAATCCCTGATCCTATACGGGCTATATTTTATATGCCGGTTTCACTACTACCTGGTTGGCAGGAACAACAAGAAAGCCTTTAAAAACATCTGATTTCCGTTTTCTATAGAATATTAGGAAATACCAACCGATTTCGCTGTTAATGTTGGCAAATTAATGGTGACAGTCTCTGTTTCAACATTTTTTGAGGCATTCTATTTCAACTCTGTTTCGGCATTTTATGTTTGTGCCACTAACACCAGAGAGGAGGTAGACTGTTAGACAAGAAGCTTGGAATTTGACATGATGGTTAATTTTAAGATGTAAATGTGTTAAGATAGTTTCTAAAAAATTGAAAACTTCAAATGAATACTGAAATGAGCATAAAAGTCTCAAAATACTTTCTAAATTATCATTTATTTGGAATTAGTTTTAGTTCTTCTTATTAATTAAAATCTCATTTATGTCTATTGCACTTTAATGAAGTTTAGTCAAACTGGCTTAATTTATAATTTTTGAATTATTCCAAAACAGTGTTCTTCTAAAGAAAAATAATCATGCAAATATCACTTGGCATATTTCAACTATTACGCGAGCAAAGCCGCGGGGTTTGCTAGTATATATATATAACGATTAAATGTACATTACCGAGAACCAACAAAAACTGTGAAATTATGAATAAAACGACATTAACCAATAGCCCCCCCCCCCCCCCCCCAACACACTTAACATAAATTCCAAAAACATAGTAAAAAACAGCAGAAATTGAATAACAGAAAAGAAAAAATATATATTACCAGATGTTATGTAAAAAGTATAGTCCCTTGTACTATCTTATGAATATTAAAATGGAAGAAAAAAAGAAAAATATGGATACCGATAAAATAAATGAAAGGCTTATATATTGAATTACTTTATCAAGGGTACAGAATTCGCATATATAAGCAAGGCAGTCATTTTCTGTAGAGAAAAAAGCTAAAAGCTGAAAAAAAATTTCCCCTGTACTCAAACGACCAATTGACCAAAATATTAAATGTCTTGAAATGGAAAAAAACAATATAACCTATTAAATAATTTATATTATCTTGTATAAATGAAATAAAGTAATATTACTCAGCTTACCCTATATAACGCCACATTATTTAATCCGAATTCGCTCCTGCATATGTTGTACTTTACCGCTATAATTTTAAGGTTATTTTTGCAGTTAAGTTAAAACAAATATTATATCTAATGGTTTCAGTTATTATATATATATATATATTTCTTTTCTCCTATGAAATTTAGGTAGGATATTTATTAAAGATATATTATTTTATAAAATAAATATCTATGTAACATGCTTTCATTTGTCCAGTTTTTATGTCAGACTGCAGCAGATTCGCTCACACGGAAGAAATGTGACACATCTCGGCAAAAGCCCAATTTCACAGGAGAGGCAAAAGAAAATGTGCATGATTTTACTGTAACATGAAATTATAGCACTTAGCTCTGCATGAAGGAATAAAAATGTGCGTAAAAGCGTAAAACCCTTAAGAATGAAGAGGTAGGATGAGGTTTGGACGGTAGGATAATTTTACCTCCCTACACAATCCACCCCTCTTCTGTGGTCACAAATGGACATATAGCGTACTAAAGTGATTTTCCGTACAACTACACTTATGAAACTCTTTGTGCAGCAAGACGCATCTAGGATAAAATTATTAGTGGAATAAAACGCAAAAGGAATTTTTGCGGGATGCGGCACTTTTCTTGCGGGTGAGCGATATGTTCTTATTTTCAAGTTTCTTCTGTTACGTATAAGTCTGCAATTTGTTTTTTACACATTTTCGCATTGAATCAATTTACTTCCCATTTATTTTACAGAAATACATAGCACTAATACAATATGCACAGCGGTAGAATTGACAAAAAAAAGTCACTGGTCCGCAGACATCATCATTGGCCCGCTACATAAAATTCTATTAAGTACCTTTAACCCTTTGTATTACCCCCCCCCCCCCCCCCCCTCTTCCTCTTCCTAGAATATAAACCAAACTTCCTTTCAGTTACCAAAAATTTTCGGCATAATAAAATGTAAAATTATAATTTGCTAAAAATTAAATAAACAGCACGTGAACAAAAACTATAAGATTATTAATTATGTATTTTATTTTCGATTACTTATTTCAACTGACTAAGTTTTAATGCAATTTTTTATTTATTTAATTTTTTTTAAAAATAAAATAAAATTCTGTGGTTTGTGTTTGGCTGCGGTTTTCTCAGGGACGGCAAAATTTACGTTTACCTGTCAGAGAGGGAAAAAAGTTACTGGTCCTGTGGACCACTAATTTTTTTTAATTAGTGGTCCGATTGAATTTCTAGTGGTCTCGGACCAGCGGACCACCAAGGATTTCGAACGCTGATGCAATATTTAATCAATATTTGTAATAAAAACCTTATGACAGAATATTGTCTGTCTGTGTTTTCTTTCTTTTTAACTATGATAGAGTGGTGAATTAGAAGGTGGGCCTATCATATTATAGCATAGGATAGACATTATTTCCAGTTACAAATGAAATTACACAAACACACAGATGATGCATCATATATTCAGCACAACTAAATTCCCTTGTAGTATAACATTAATTCGCTCAACAAAGCTATATATTAATTATAAAAAAAAATATATTAATTTAAATTAGATTATAAAATTCATTAATGAATAACACTAATTAAAATTCATGAAATAAAAAGTAACTTCTATTAAGAATCTCTTCTTAAAAAAATAATCTACAAATGTGCTGTACGAAAAAGAACGCAAATATTACCAAGATAAATTCGTCACAATTCTTCCAACTCTAACATTAAGCTAAAGCAGATATCAGTGAGAGTCACACGTTCCCGATTCTAAACACTCATTTCGAAGAGCGTTGATTTTGATTTACTGGCATCGTCTCTTAAAAAATGTAATTATATGTTATTCCCATTGTATCTATAGTATAATTTTATAGGGCAATAAAATATTTAATAGAATCGAAAAAAAAAATTATTAAAGAATATCGTTAACTGAAATTCGTTAACTGAAATTCGTAAAGTAAAAAATGCATTCACTTTTATTAAGAATCAAGTCACTTAAAAGAAAAAAAAATAATAATCCACAAATGTACTATGAAAAGCAACGCAAACATTATGAGATAAATGCGTCACACTTCTACAATGAGAATCACATGTTACCAGTTCTAAACACTTGCCTTTCAAAGAGCATTGATTTTGATTTACTGGCATCATCTCTTAATCAATGGTCAGCTTCCCAAATATTTATAGTATAATTTTAGGGCAATAAAAATATTTAATAGAATCGAAAAAAAATCATTAAAGTATAACGCTAATTGAAATTCGTGTAGTAAAAAATGCATTAACTTTTATTACGATTCAGGTCACTCTAAAGAAATAATAATAATAATCCACAAATGTGCTATGAAAATTAACGCAAACATTACCAGATAAATGCGTCACATTTCTATCAATGAGAATCACACGTTCCCAGTTCTAAACACTTGCATATCTAAGAGCACACTGGAAATCTTTATACACTTTTCAGAACACTTTTTAGAACACTTATTTTGTCCCCTTTTTTAAAACACTTTGAAGCGCAGCACCTTTTAGAACAGTTTTTAGAATACTTCTGGTTGGTTGTTGGTTGTATTTATGACGGCCAATTATCTGCACGAGGGATATGGGCCCGGGGGGGGGGGTGCCCTTCGTGGGGGTCTTTCTAAGGGAACCTAACCCGTATTAACGCTTGGAAATCCAAGGTTCGAAGAAAATCGCGAACACTCCGAACGATTAGGCCAACGGGCGCGATTGGGTTCGAACCCAGCACCTTCCGTCTACCAGCCTCGAGAGCAGAACCTCTCAGCCACTGGTGGGGCTTAGAATACTTCTGAGAACACTCCTTTTATTCAGCACACTTTCTAGAGCACTTTTTGAATACTTTTGGGAACGCGTGATTTCACAAGTGTGCCTTAATGTATTTTCAATCTGTTCTCAAATATGTTCCCAAGTTCAGATTTATCAAATATCCTGAGCAGAATACTTTCGGTACACTTTCTTTTTAGCGGAGCATATTCGGAACACATTTCAAAACACATTAAGGTAACTGGAACACTTTTTTTGAATCAAAGTGTTCCAAGTGTGTTCTCAAGTGTGCTGCGAATTTGCAGTGCATTGGTTTTGATTTACTGGCATCGTCTCTTAATCAATGGTCAGCTGCCCAAATATTTGTAGTATAATTTTAGGACAATAAAAATATTTAATAGAATTGAAAGAAAAAATAAAATAAAATTCATTAAAAAATAACGTTAATTGAAATTCATGAAGTTAAAAACGCATTAACTGTTATCAAGAATCACCCCCAGTTAAATAAAGAAGAAGAAAAAACAGTCACAAATGTTTTATGAAAACAAAGCAAACATTGCTCGATAAATACATCATACTTCTTTCGACTCCAAACATTAAGGTAAAGCAGACATCAACGAAATTGTCACATTCTCGGCTCTAACACCCCCCATTTCGACAAGTAGCGATTTTTATTTACTGGCATCGTCTCTTAATCAATGGTCAGTAGCACATATATTTATAGTATAATTTTATAGCAATAAAAATATTTAACAAAATTGAGAAAAATAATAAAATTCATTAAAGAAAAACATTAATTAAAATTCATGAAGTAAAGTATGCACTAACTTTTATTATCACACTACTTAAAAAAAATTCAATCACAAAAGTTCTATAAAAACAAAGCAAACATTACCAGATAAATACATCATACTTATTTCTACTCCAAACATTAAGGTAAAGCAGACATTAACGAAATTCTCATTTCCCGTCTTTAAACACACCCATCTCGAAGAGTATTGATTTTGATGTACTAGCATCGTCTCTTAATCAATGGTCAGTTGTCCATATATTTATAACAATTTTAAGGCAATAAGAATATTTAATAAAATGAAAAAAAAAATTCATTAAGGAATAACATTAATTGAAATTCATGAAGTAAACAGTGCACTAACTTTTATTGTATCACACTACTTCACGAAAAATCAATCACAAATGTTCTATAAAAACAAAGCAAACATTACCAGATAAATACATCATACTTCTTTCGACTCCAACATTAAGGTAAAGCAGACATCAACGAAATTCTCACTTTCCCGACCCTAAACACCCCCATTTCGAAGAGTATTGATTTTGATTTACTGGCATCGTCTCTTAATCAATGGTCAGCTGCCCATAATAGCTAGTAACGCCATTTCTCTTTCATTTCTCTTCTTTTCTTACTTCTCTTGCCGCCTGTTTCATACAAAAGTCTCATTTGAGAATTTTATTTTCTCCCGGTCCATTCCCCCTGCCGATTTGTAATATTTACAGGTTGGACAAAAGCAAATGTAACAGAATACTGAGAGAAAATCGCAATAATAAAATATTTTAAGTATAGAGTTTAAGACTCACTTTAATATAAGAAAAGCAAGCTAACCCTTTGTGACACAACAACTCCGATTTGAAAAATATTTACCCAGATGTTATAATACATCATCTTTATTATTATTATTATTAATTTAGAACGTAAATATATATATATATATATATATATATATGTATATTGACTAAAAGGTACTTTTTTCACAGCTGCAATAAACATAAAATTATGTACTTCTCATATAGCCCAGTGGTAGGGGAGCAAAAAAAAGGCCGAATTCGGAATTAATTAGGGGTAAGCTGGAAATTGTTTTAATCCCTTCTGTTTAGGTCTAGAATGAATATGCTATGTTTTCCCCCTCGTACTAGGTGAACGTTAGGAAATATGTATAGATTTATAGTCAAAAAACACGTTTTTTTGCATACCATAACAATATCTCAAAACAGCTAATTCTGTCAAAAACATTGTCAATACAAATGTTGTAGATCTTAAAATTCTGAATAAAATGAGTACCTACACTCAATACTTATGTTGAATATTAAGGTTACAAATCTACTTCAAAATTTTAGACCCATCATCAGGGGGATGACCTCAGAATTACTTAGGAGAAAACTGGAAATTGTTTTAATCCCTTCAGTTTAGGTCTAAAATGAACGTACTATGTTTTTTTCCTCGTACTTGGGTGAATGTTAGAAAATATGTACATATTTATTTTCGAAAAACACGTTTTTTTAAGTTTCCTTAACAATATCCCAAAACAACTAACTCTATAAAAAATATTGTCAATACAAATATTGTAGAGTTAAAATTCTGAATAAAATTAGTACCATCATTAATATTTTTGTTCAACATTAAGGTCGCAATTCTATTTCAAAGTTTTGCCTTAATCGCTAATCAATAGCTTGAAGCCAGGAGAGACCAAGTTAACTTAACAATATCTCAAAATAGCTAACTCTATCAAAAACATTGTTAGTACAAAAGTTATAGAGCCTAAAATTCTGAGTAAAATGAGTACCTACACTTAATATTTTTGTTCAATATTAAGGCCGCAATTTGAGATATTGTTAACTTGGTCTCTCCTGGCTTCAAGCTCTTTATTTGAAAAATTTTGAAATAGAACTGCGACCTTAATGTTGAACAAAAATATTAATAATGGTACTCATTTTATTCAGAATTTTAACCTCTACAACATTTGTATTGACAATGTTTTTTATAGTGTTTGCTGTTTTGAGATATTGTTAAGGAAATTAAAAAAAACGTGTTTTTCGAAAATAAATATGTACATATTTTCTAACATTCACCCGAGTACGAGGAAGAAAACATAGTACGTTCATTTTAGACCTAAACTGAAGGTATTAAAACAATTTCCAGTTTTCTCCTAATTAATTCTGAGGTCATCCCCCTGATGATGGGTCTAAAATTTTGAAGTAGAATTGTTACCTTAATATTCAACATAAGTATTGAGTGTAGGTACTCATTTTACTCAAAATGTTAAGCTCTACAACATTTGTATTGACAATGTTTTTGACAGAATTAACTGTTTTGAGATATTGTTATGGTATGCAAAAAAAGTGTTTTTTGACTATAAATCTATACATATTTCCTAACGCTCACCTAGTACGAGGGGGAAAACATAGAATATTCATTCTAGACCTAAACAGAAGGGATTAAAGCAATTTCCAGCTTTCCTCTAATTAATTCCGAATTCAACCCCCTAACCACTGGGCTAAACATTGTCAATTTTCTAATACAAATTGTAAAGTATACGAAATTACGAATTGAATATTTCCAACTGAGCGAAAAAATGCCCAGGCCGGAAATCGAACCCATATCCTTTGCTTACAGGTACAGTGCTCTGCCGTTTAAGCTAACTGGGCTGACAACCGGCGAGCAAATTTCGCTCGTATAACCTTATTAGTAATAACATCTGGTCTGTCATGTAGATAGAGCAACAGAATAAACCACAGGTAAAGGAACTACATATAAACGATAGATACATAGATAAACTATTATTTTAACCCAATCAAATTCATTGGTAAAGTTATCATACGAATTTAATATTTCCAACTGAGCGAAAAATGCCCAGGCCGGGAATCGAATCCAGATCTTGGCTTATAGGACACTAAGACGTTTATTTAAAAACTGAGTACGCTTTTCAGTTTCGATAAAGAAAGAAAGAAAAAGAAAAGAGAAGAAAAACTGTGGATTTTATTGCAGATGAACTTTAAATGAGGCGAATTTCACAGATTAGGGGAAGGTGACCTAAAATTATCCTAGCGGGCAAAACGGTCCACATGTTTTCTTCCAGACAGGTCACGCTATCTACAGGGTATTAAATAAACTAGTTGTGCCAAGTGAAGAAGAAGCAATGTCGGTAATCAAGCGATTGCAGTATTACGCATCTGAATAGAGTTCTTTGAAAAAGTGGGTTTTATAACATCTGTTATAAGATAAGCACTAATTTTCATATTTATTTAGATAGACAATCTTTCATGTACAGAAATATGACTTGGTTTACTTAATATAGTATGTTTTTAGACTTGAATTACACTTGTGTAGTTTGTTATGTTTCTCGGCATCATCCTGTTATATGACCTAAAATGGACGGCCATGTTGCCGGGTAAAATGATCTAGTTTTACTACCATTTCATAGGCTGAAGAAAATCCGGTACCGGGTCCTAGACACCATGGGAGCTAAATGTGTGACTGCCGCAAATCTTTTCTATGAGTCCACGTGTTAACCCATTATTTTTATATCATAATTTTCAAATATTCCATTTTGTTTTAAACTCTTTATTTTAAAATTTTCGTAAAATAAATTGCTATTTGATTGTAAACTTATATTATTTCATTATGCATTGTCATAATTACTTTTATATCCTTTATTTTGCCGATAAAAAACAATTTACAATTATTTTTAAATGAAGGATCCTTTTGCCCTTGGGTGAGGGTAAAATGATCCTTTGGACACTTTTTCAAAAATCTATTTTTTTTCATTACTCAATTTGGGTTTAAAATTTTATTAACATATTTTTATAATGCAAAATGTAGTGTAAAACATAAGCATAGGGGAAAAGTTTTATTTAAACAGTTATGTTATTTTACATAAGTTTTTCCCATTTTCACCACATTTTAGGCCACCTTCTCCTACATACTAAATGATTGCATGCTAAGTTATTCTTAATAGTACGATGATTATTAGTAGGGTGACCCCGCCAGTAGTTGATCAAATTTTTGAAATATTGCGCCATGTCAGGCATAAGTTTTATACGTGGCACTAGACAAAATTTTTTTGTCTGAATGTTAAAAAAAACGGACTAAAATACGGAAATACTACTGGCAATCTAGACGTCAGTACTATTTTCGTAAATTAACGGAACTTTTTCCCGGTAAATAACAATTTTCCATTAAATTCCAAAAAAACGGAAAATTTTCTGTAATTTGCCGGGAAAAAGTTCCGTTAAAAAACGGAAATAGTACTGGCGTCTAGATTGCCAGTAGTATTTCCGTATTTTAGACCGTTTTTTTTTACAGTGAGTGCCCCTGTTGTCACATTGTTGTCAGCTGTCTGCTGTGAGAGATACCATTTTATGATTTTTTTTTTTATTATTAGAAAGTGTAAATATTTAGTTTTTGATTAGTTGGAGACAATTACGGTAAATTAAAATAATCCACTTCCGTCTTGCTTATTTCAACTAATATTTGTATCAGAATTATTGTTAATCACAGTCCAAGGATGATATTTTAAAGATTAATTTTTCGATTTTCGATTGACTTCTTTCGCTTGATCGACCACTATAGGAAAATGGCAATTAAGAAAAACTAATTATTTATAATTTTGTTGCTATTTAATTTTGGCAGATTTCATTTTTGTCCATTATAGGACATTCATTAAGGGTTGTAGCAATCATGTTAGTTTACTTCTGAAACTTAAAAGGAAGGAAATAGAATAAAAATCCCATAGCTCTGACTTTATTTCATCAACTGGCTGAGTCACCCTACTATATTTTCATCTTTCTTATTGTATACAATTTGGAAAAAAAAATTCCATCAGAAGAACATTAGTAGTTTCACATTTGAAGAATATAAAACTAAAGAAATTTTTGAATTAAAAACGTTTTTGAAATCAAAACGAAAGATTTGACGCAGTTTCTCAATGTTTAAAAAATTTCTCGCTGAATCTATTTTTTTTTTTTTTTTTTTTTTGCAGTTTTTAATTTTGTATACGTAGTGAAATAAAAAAAATTAAACAATTCCTCTTATCGGGATCTTAACTCAAAATCAAAAATAAATAAATAAATCACAGAATTCAGAATAACATCCGTAGTTTCACATTCGAAGAATGAAAACGCAGCGGAAAATCTACGCCATTTAGAAGAATGTGGCACAAATTCTTTGAAATGATAACTCATTGAACTTTATTTCCATAACAAGTCGACAAATTTTTTTAATATCAGACATAATTAATCGTCTACTTCCTCTGCTCTGATTTCATTCACTCAAGAAATTACTAAATAGAGAATGTTTATGACTGCATTTGATTCCTCGTGATTTATATAAAAAGTAGGGAAAATTAATTAATAGCTATACTACCTGTTTTAAATAATACACTCCTCCATTTATACTCTTTATTGCATGAAAAATTTTTGTTACACAAAATCTGTTATTGAGATGCATTTTGAATTGTACAATGGATAATCGGCTTATGTATTCTTCTTTTGGATATAGGGATGAAATAATGTTATAGCATTTTAATTGCTTTACATTTTAAACTTTTTAAAAAGAAACATTTATTTATATAGAAAATATAATTTGAAAAAGGCAGACTGAATTTTAATAAACCAAAATCAAATACATCATACCAGTTGACTCAGTACTAGAGGTACAATTTTTAAGAGGCGGTATAGCACACACACACACGCACAAAAAGTGTCTAGGAAACCACGTTTGCAACTCATTTAATCAGCCAAAAATACAAGACGTATAATTCACACACAAAAAAGTTTTTTACTGGGAAACCACAGTCGCAACTCTTTTATTCAATCAAAAATATAGGGCGTACAGCATAACAAAAACAAACAATTTTTTGCCTAGGAAACTATGATCGCAATTCCTTTATTCAATCAAAAATACAAGACGTTTCACTCCGATCCGGATTTTCGTTTATAACTGTAAAAAATGGTTCATTTAGGAAAATCCACTTTTAACTGTTACCCCAGCTCAAAATATGTTTTTATTCCGATCCCGGCCGAATCCCCATAATTTGTAGGATTTGATCTTATAATTACTTAAACATTGGCTTGACTTATAACAATAAATGAATACATCTCTTCACTTTCTAATTTTATAACAACATTTATTACTTACAAATAATAAGGCGAGTTGATTACAAGAATTCACATGCATCAGTTACATAACATATACGTAAATATACATACTTGAATTCACCTAGAATACTGGTACAAACTCTTTCAGGGTTGCCACGCTTCAGGGAATTTCCAGAGCAGGAAATTCTTCGGTACCAGTATTTTCTTATAGAAAACCTCTGTCTAAAAAATATTCTGTCTAAATAAAATTTCGTGCATTTAACCTAGATTTATTTTTCTATAAAGAAATTCTGATATATTTCAGGGAAAATTACCTGAAGCGTGGCAACCCTGTCTTTATTTGGCATATAACCGATTTCTAACCTTCTTGATAATATAAAAACTATCGAACAGTCAATCTCTCTCGGTGCTTTTTTAAATCTTCCTTTTACGAAAAGATTGTCTCATATCTTGCGATTTCTCTACGCTCCAAGTGTTATGCTTTTTCTTTTCATACGCTATCGTGTATTTATTAATTAAACCCTCGAGTTTGTTATATTGTTGAGGAAATATTTATCCCACAAACAGACTTACTTTCTTTCAATGAAATGACATCATTGATGAAAATGGGAAGCATAAGCATTTACGATCCTATGTAATACTGAAACATATATATCCCATAATTCGGAATATATTAGCTGAGAGCGCTTACAGTGTTACTGACAGAATTGCAACACACTTCTAGAACTCCTCGTGATGCCACTGGATTTCACACAAAGCAAAGTTTGCCTGTTGAAAATTTCCTTAAAATAGCTTACGATATAATAAACGAAAATCCGGGTTCGGATAGCATTAAACACAATGTATTTCTCATCATTAAATGGATTGTGACCCTCGATTTTCGTATGCAATTTGTTTCTTGTAATGTGCTCTACTACATCTTAAAATTAGGACCACAATTAGGACCACATCTTAAACCCAGGGACTTAGAAACTCTGTATACATAAATTTGTAAGAGCGGACCTGTTTAATCTAATAGTATATAACAACGACTCCATTATAAATCGGGATTTCTTAGTTTGATTTAGTTGCTACCCAGGACAACATTTCTGGCAAACTCTACAACAAATAACAATTCAAAAATAGTGGGGAAAAAATCTCTTTTTTTTATGCGCCCCCATGAAAACCGAAAACGGAGATTAAAAACACAGGCTCCATCCCTACAGAATATTTAAGTAAAAATAATTCAGTTGTCTTTGAAAAAAAATATTATAACTTAGTCATTTTTTCCAATATATTTGGATCTTTGATATTTATAATTATAAACATATAATATTTATTTATAATACTATTATGATAATCCAAATAGTTGTAGTATTCTCAAAGTAAATTAAAACCCATATTGCATAAGTTTAAACAAGTGGATAAATGTGACACACAGATTGCACAGAGGGTTTCGTTTAATATTCCTCTCAAAACATTTTATCCTTTTGCAAAATCTGTTAGTTCCCCATTTCGCAACAAGGGGGCGCTCTTTATTCTAAACAAACCTCTATCCAAACGAAACTCCGTTTTAGAAACTGTCCGTAGATATATTAGTCGAGAGGATCGGGCCCATTGCACCCTAGATAGGCAGGCGCCCCCTGGCGGTAAAAAATGGAACTAAAATATGTACGGCTATGGTGCATAATATGAAAGAGTGGTTAAAGGAGTGTCGGCAAAAGTTAGAAAAGTGCACCTCGGGTGAAAAGTGTAAAAGTTAGAAAAACTGCTAAAAATACAGAAGTTAGAGCCCGGAGGAGTACATAATATAAGACTTTTTGAAAATTTTATGATTTTTCGTGTGATCGCAAGTGTTCTGCTATAAGTATGCAAAATTTCACATCTTCAACTTAATTAGGGGCTGAGTTAGAAAAATTGCTTAAAATATGCAAGTTAGAGCTCAGAGGGGTAAATAGAAGACTTTTTCAATTTTGTATGATTTGTTGTTTGATGCGAGGTGTTCAGCTATAAGTATCCAAAATTTCAAGTCATCAACTTAATTAGGGGTTCAGTTAGAAAAAAAAAAAGCGTAAAATACACAAGTTAGAGCCCAGAGAGGAAAATATAAGACTTTTTCAAAATTTTATGATTTGTCGTTTGATGTGTGTTCAGCTATAAGTATGCAACATTTCAAATCTTCAACTTAATTAGGGGCTCAGTTACATAAAAAAAAAAAAGCTTAAAATACACAAGTTAGAGCCCAGAGGGGTAAATATAAGACTTTTTCAAAATTTTATGATTTGTCGTTTGATATGAAGTGTTCAGCTATAAGAATCCAAAATTTCAAGTCTGAAACATATATAGTTTCTGAGAATGGGCTCTGTGAAGGACAGACAGACAGAGGAGTGAGACGAACAGGGTTTCGTCAGACGAACGAAACCCTAAAAACAATAAAGTAATAAAGTATCACAATAATAACAATGAAATCAAAATGTTTGAATACTACTTACGAAAAATTATAGAGATCAAGATCATGTCACATTATATCTTTTTGATATTTAAACCAATGTCAGTGATTATATCAAGAAGAAAAATAATTCAGAAATTGATATCATGTCTGAACCTCTTACCTGCAAAAGAAAAAAAAAAGTTTTAGTTTTAATGCATATTAACCAATAATTTTTATTGAAGAACACCAAAACATTAATATACCTTCGAAAAGACTTTGAAAACCATAGATAAAAGCCAATATAAAAAAATTCACCCATCTTTATATTCTTTAAAAATTCTAAAAGCTCTTATTGTAAATGATTTTTTCTATTTGCAATTCAAAGCAAAATATATTCTGAATAATCTTAAATTAATATTCATGGTTGAATTAAATAATTCTTACTATCTATACTGCAAAGGACAAAAGTATCTGTGCGTAAAGCTGACGTCATTTTGCGAATGGTAACAACAAACGATCAAATGTAACTTTTCTTTACTTTTATTGCGATTTTTTAAATTTCTAAATATTGCACATTTTAAATTTTTATACCGCTGAATATAGATAAAAAGGAATTTCGAATGCAATTTGCTTGAAAACTGTACCGCAATTTACTCATTTTTTTTATTATTATTATTAATTTTCAGGCATATACACTGCTCAAAACAATTAAAGGATATTTGAAGTTTTATGTAAAATAAAGATATAAACGAATTTTTTTTTGCCGAAAATAGAAAAAGAGAATCACAAATGCAAATTTTTCTGGTTTTCAAACTGTGGAGCATGCAAATTTTGAGTTCGACGTCAAAAACGTCGCTTCAGCGGCAGCGAATAAAATTTGACTTTCAACTGGATAAAAGAGAATGAAGACAGGATGATCGGCATTCAGTGATTGCTTTGTTTCGATGAGTACGATGTCTATGCGAAGTCATTTGACAGATTCAGAAGCTTTGAGAATTGTTGATAGGTTAGAAGGGGGCCAAACTCAAGCCGAAGTAGCGCAAGCCATTGGAGTGTCACAAAGTGTCATTTTCAGGATCTGGAACCGTTTTTTGGAGAGTGGATGTGCAGGCCGAAGACCAGGGCAAGGTCGTAGACGGGCAACAACGCCCAATGAAGATCGGTATTTAGCGTTAACAGCTCGGAGACACCGAACCATGAACGCTACTCTTCTCCGACAACAAGTTCGCTCGGCTACAGGCACCACGATTTCAACTCAGACTGTCCGAAACCGGCTCCATGCTGTAGGTCTGTATGCTCGCCGACCGATGGTATGTGTTAGATTAACATCAAGGCATCGTCGCGACCGCAGGGAGTGGGCAACCGAGCATGTCAACTGGAGGAGAAATGAATGGAGCAATATTCTGTTTTCTGACGAGTCCCGTTTTTCTGTGCATCCGGATAATAGGAGTATTTTCATCTGGAGGGACCGTGGCAGTAGGAATAATCCTGCGTTCGTGCACGAAAGTGTCAGATTTGGCGGTGGAGGAATGTTGGTGTATGGTGGCATCTCCACTGACGGGCGCACTGACCTCTACATCATTCGAGATGGATCTCTGACTGGTCGCCGATATAGGGATGAGATCCTCAGACCTATTGTAGTCACTTACGCTGCAGCAATCGGAGATTACTTCATTTTAATGGACGATAACTGCAGGCCACATCGTGCAAACCTGGTGGAGGATTTCTTTTTCGAGGAAGGAATCGTTCGAATGGAATGTCCAGCGTGTTCTCGAGACATGAATCCAATCGAGCACGTTTGGGACGCTCTAGGAAGACGAGTTTCTGGCCGCCAACAACCCCCACAAACTCTCCAAGAACTGGAAAGAGCTCTTCTGGAAGAGTGGGGCAGAATACCCCAACTCGTCATTAATAGCCTCATTGAGTCCATGCCTCAAAGGTGTTCAACGTTGCTGGCCGCCCGTGGAAACCATACCCCCTACTGAAAATGATTTTCTTTGAAGAAAACACCTTTTCTTATTCTTTTTTTCTCATATGCACAAATTGTGTTTTTTTCCTTTAGTACACAAATGCGCAATAAAATGCATTTTTTTCTGCCAAACATGTGTAATTTATTCTCATATAACCTACTATGTCTGTCGACCATGTATCAATCAGCTAAACAGTTTACCAGATACAAAATCCACCTAAAACTGCAATATCCTTTAATTGTTTTGAGCAGTGTATTTTTTAAATGTACCTCTGTCACTTGCAGACAGACGATTACAAAATATAAATATTAGGGATGCACCGAATATTCGGTATCTATTCGGTATTCGGCCTATTCGGCCATGTTATCGAATATTCGGTTTGGCCGAATATCAAACTATTCGGTATACCGAATATTCGGCTTGGCCGAATAGCAAACTATTCGGCCTGCCGAATATTCGGTTTGACCAAATATCGAAATATTCGGCCAGCCGAATACTTAAAAAAAACTTTAAAAACATATTTTTAAAAACCGTATACCACTTAACGTTTAACAGTCAACTTATAAAGATATTCAGAATAATTAGAAACAGAATCATATATTTAAATAAAAGAGAATGTTTTTACATTATTTATTTGCTGTTTGTTAAGTATTATTTAAGAAAATTAACCAATCACGAGGATTTTCATAGGAATTAATTATGTACAAATGCAAGTTCCTGAACATCGTCCAGTAAATAATCTGTTTCTTGTTAAGATTTTAAGAACAACATTTACAATCTCTGAAAATGATCGCCCACTCCAGACAATGATCTAGGATGTATTTAAAAACTTCCTTGCTTAATAAAAGGGAGTAGAACAGTTATTCTTGCTGAGTTGCCACCCTATAAAATTTGAATAGATTGTATTATTTATTTACTTTTACTTTAGTCTCTTCTTGACAAACAAATAATATAGGATCCTGTACAATTTTTCTTCCAATTTTTTCACAATTTCTCTTTGATTTTAAAATGTTTGTTTTAGAATTTAAGAAAATTTTATTCATTTGTTTTAATTCACAGAAGAAGCCATGAAATTTAAAATTTCATTAATGAAAAAAGTTGCATAACAATCCTCTTCTTAAATAACTCAAAGCAGATTTTTTTCAGCATAAAATTTACTTGAAGAAATCTCTTGATTATCAAAATGAAAGTTTCTGTTTTAAATATTACGTAAAACTTTTTAAATTTAACATTTTAATGCCTTTAAACTTTGAAATATATATTTTTTCGACAAGCTGAATATTCGGTATTCGGCCTAGCAGTTACTATTCGGCTAGCCGAATATTCGGTATTCAGTTCGCCTGTAGGCCGAATATTCGGTATTCGGCCAAAATCACTATCCGGTGCATCCCTAATAAATATGTTTGCACTTAAATTAATATAAATAAAATGGTTCAGTATTTGTTTCCAGCTTATATTCCATAACGAAATTTAAAGTTTACCAATCCATAAATTAAAAAGTATATTTAAATAAAACACAAATTTGACATATGTAAACGAACCACGCTTAAACAACTGAAGTTATCAGAATAATAATAATAATAATAATAATAATTATAATAACAATAATTAAACAAAAACCTAATTTGCAGAACAAATTAAACAAAACAAAATTTATTTCCTAAATTGTTTAAGCCAGAGAAGGGGCAGATATTAAGATATTTCATTCAATTCGTTCTACATTTAATGTTAAATTTTTGTAACAAATAAGTTAAACCAATTGAACATTAAAAAATAAAAATGAAATTCATACAATATAATACTTTAAACACCTATATACTTAGATTCGGTTCAAATGAAATCGAAATAAATCTTAGACTTTTTTAAAGTTTTGTATTTTGCATGTATCTTATCATATTATGTACAATCGTCATAAACATAATGCAAAATCTGCAGTACAAATATTTACAACTTAAAAATGGAAAAAGTCTAAGATTTATTTCGATTTCATTTGAACGGAATCTAAGTATATAGGTGTTTAAAGTATTATATTGTATGAATTTCATTTTTATTTTTTAATGTTCAATTGGTTTAACTTATTTGTTACAAAAATTTAACATTAAATGTAGAACGAATTGAATGAAATATCTTAATATCTGCCCCTTCTCGGGCTTAAACAATTTAGGAAATAAATTTTGTTTTTTTAATTTGTTCTGCAAATTAGGTTTTTGTTTAATATATCAAGTTTTTTAATAACTACTGAATTCAGACGAACACATTTCAAAATTAATGGAGGGTATATCATCATCAGGATTTGATTTGTGCGATATTGCATCGCAATTTGTGATGCAATTTACCTATGTATAATTCAAAATGTTTCACCAGTGCAGTAATGCAGGTTGCTGTAGTTTGGTCAAAAAATTACAATCTGAACTTAAACAAGTAATATAAAAATTTTGTTTTTAAAGTCAATTCCTACTTAGGCCATCAAAGAACAATTTAATATAATCCCTTAAGCTAATACTAGTTTTTGTTGCATTAAAATATCTCAATTTGTTGATTTTCTATAAGCAAATAGGTTTACAATGGAACTTTATGGGAATTTGGCGAAATATTAGAGATATCGCCAAGTTGGCGTCACTTTTGGCAACTCATTTTGTCCACCAAATTTGGCGATATATCGCCAAGTTGGCGACAAACTTGGCGGTATTTGGCGACAGAACAGGGTCCCCCTTATGGTAACCCCTTATTGAAAATACTTACATTCATCTTCAATATCCCATGGCCGCCATTTTGTTTCCCATGCAAAACTAAAATTAATTAATTAAAATTTAATTAATTAATTAATATTTGAAAAAACTGTATTAACATCAATTGTCATCCTGTACAAGTTAAAAAAAAATTATTTCCACTTGATAGGATGAATAACGAGTATTTTATCAGTGATTGAAAATTTGAACAAGATAAATATATAAATAAATAAATATAGGGAGAGTGTGAGCTAATAGTAGGAATTGAAAAAAATCTGCTTGAAAATGTTATTTTTATTCCCACTATGACGCCATATTCATCTTCTTTTTAATTCTTAAAAAAAACTATTTCAGTTTCTTCAGTTTCATGTTTCACGTGAAAATCATTCAACTAAAATATAGGCAAATTATTATTACGGCTTTTGAATTATTTACAACAATGAAGGAAAAAAGGTTAAATTTTATTAGAAAATGTCCGTTGATTCTCAATGAAAAAAGCGAAATTTGGAATTATTAAGAAAAATATTTGAATAATGTAAATAAAAATTAGCCCATGTTACTCTCTAGATTATAATCCACCTATATGCAAAGGCATTTTATGATCCGTTTTCACCCTGACGTCAGGCAAATGTTTTTACACTTTGAATTTATAATATTATTAGAATTAGCAAAGAATTAAAAATGAGTGGCATCAGGGACAAAAAGGTGGGAAGAAAAAATGAAAAAGTTATCATCTCCATAGGCTTTTCTATGTTAAATTAACATTGAGATGTGACACTGGAAATAAATAAGTATTGCGCTGCCGCGCAATACTTAAATACAGTAAAACCCGTTTAAGAAGTTCCCGCTTAAGAAGTTTTCCCGTTTAAGAAGTTTATGTTTTCGATTCCCATTTTTCTCTTATTCTTACAACACTAAAATAACTCGTTTAAGAAGTTTTGTTCGAAACTGTTTCCCGCTTAAAAAGTTTTATTTTTCCTTCCATTTTTACTTTCAAAGCTCGTTAATTTTGTCTTTTTGATTATTATTTTATTTTCTGTGCTGAAATCTCTTTCTTTATTATTCTTCGCTATTCAAAAAGGTCAATGTTTAGGACTGATAGCAGTTGTGGTCACCTCTATTTCACCTTAAAATCTGTTTAACGTGTTTGATGTAAATGGAATGTGGGTAGAGGATGGGCCTCTCGTCACTGTAACAATAGTGACTGATAAGAGAAAAGGGAATTGCTCCGCCCTACCGATGGCTGGTTCTTTCAGTTCAATAGTTACAACAGATTCTTTCCCACCACCATATTCCATAAGTGTAATGTACCAAATCTGCGTTTGGTTTATTCATTTCGCAGTTTTTAAGTCAGTGTAAAGTGCATAACATCAAAGCTTTCTCGTTAAA